>ONZH01022777.1:0-104229 GCA_900303285.1 Rhinella marina
ATCGCCGTTTCCCCACCTTTAGGTATGCCTACTTTCTTGTGATGGACAGGGCCAGGTAGCTCACTCTGTCTGCTGTCCGCGCTGCAGATCCCGCGCCTGCGCCGTGCCGCCTTCATTCAGTGCAGGCCAGTGAGTGACTCCTGGCTTCATCACTGCGTATGCGCTGAATGAAGGCCGTGCGGGATCTGCAGCGCGGACAGGGCCGGTAGCAGATAGAGCGAGCTGCCTGGCCCTGTCCATCACAAGAAAGTAGGCGTACCTAAAGGTGGGGAAACGGCGATAATAGGTGCAGGGTTACAGCCCCTTGCACCTAGTAATGGTTCATTTGGATATAACTAAAGTGGATTTTATACAAAAACGGGGACTGCAATCAGAGAGTGAGTAACACTTTGTGCATCAGGTGACATTTGCACATTGCAAATGTCATCCTGTTTTATATGCCCAAAACTGGTGACAGAAACCCTTTAATGAGACTAGAAGGTGAAGGAAACAGCAGCCTGTTGCTTCAAGCATTGCTGACATTAGAATGTTCTTTTCTTCTGAAAAGTGGAAAGATTTCCTTGAATGGGAGGGTTCTGATGGTGAGAAGATACAGATGTGAAAATAGAGGCTAGGCCTGTAGTTACCACAAAGACTAAGATAGAGGTGACACAGACTGCTTCTGATGGTGGACAAGCTAATACAGAACAGGCGATGGTAGAATAAACTATTCAAATCTGGTGAATTAATGGAACTGGAAACTAAATTCAGACAGCATAGAGGAGAGAATGTGTTGACTTGGGTTTTTAGGTCATGGGATCATGACACCGATACAATTACCATATTTTTCGTTTTATAAGACGCAAAAGTAGGGGGAAAATAGCCGTGCGTCTTATAAAGTGAATACTAGTGAGCGCTTCCATTATGGAAGCGCTCACTAGTATGCATTAGGTGCCGGGAGCGGGATACTTACCCTCCCTGTTCTTCTTGCTGGGACCGGCACTCCTCCTTCTTCTCCTGTCGGCACTGCACTGTCCTGACCCCGTACAGCGTCAGGACGTAGTGTGCGCATTATGACCTGAAGCTGCTCGCAGTCAGGTGACAATGCAGCGTCCCGACAGGAGAAGAAGGAGGAGCGCGACTGCTGCTGAGATGAAGAGGAGCCAGGGCGCAGGAGAGGTAAGCTGATTTTTTTTATTTTAGTCTGATGGGGGTCTGAAATTCCTGATGGGGGACTAAAAAGGGCTGATGGGGGTCTAAAAAAGGCTGATCTGAAGTCTGAGGGGGATCTAAAAGGTCTGATCTGAGGGCTGATGGGAGTCTGAAAGGGTTGATGGGGATCTTAAATGGATTATGGGGGTCTGAAAGGGCGGATCTGAGGTCTGATGGGGGTCTGAAAGCACTGATGGGGGTCTGAAAGGGCTGATCTGAGGTCTGATGGGGGTCTTAAAGGGCTGATGGGGTTCTGACATGGAGGGCTGATATGGGGGTGTGATGTATTTTTTTCTTACTTTCCTACTCTAAAATCTGCGGTGCGTCTTATCATCGGATGCGTCTTATAAAGCGAAAAATATGGTATATTAAAGGAGTTGTCCCACAAAAATATTCTATAGTTTTCAAACCAGTACCTGGATCTGAATACTTTTGTAATTGCATGTAATTAAAAATTTGTATAGCTACAGAGTTATTCAATAAAATGTATCTGTGTAGTGCCACTTAATTTTTTATTTCTTTGACCAACTCATTAAGAAGGCTGCTGTCACGCGGCTTTCTAAAGTGACATAATTTGACTTGCTTTTCCCTTGGTTTCGTTGCTGTTCACGACACCCCTTCCCCTCAGCTGTTGCCGCTGTGGTAATTAGCTTTCTCCTATTTACCCCTTCCTCTCCCAGTATCCCTTGCGGTTTATACTTTCTGCCTTCTTAGTAGTGTGTGGTGTGGATCTAAGTCTTACATATATAATCACGGGGTCCACATATACAGAATACGGAAAAAACTAGCATGGAGAGAAATATACCCTATCTCACAGCAAAGCACAATCATAATATATCAAAAGGGATACCATCCCACTATCAAAAAAGCCCAATGCTGTGGGGTAGTGAGGCTATAGTGTCCGCACAATGTTGTTGCTCTACGATAATATAACTATGCTATGATGTCCAAAAAGACAAACAAAATATCCATGAGCACAAAAAATTGTAAATATCCGGGCATGTGACAGTAATAAATGCGACTCACAGTATAAATCCACCTATAACTCAACACCTGATATAAATCTTCCATCCAAGGGGAAAAAATAAAAACCCCATCATATCTAAGGGAAGAGTATCGCAAGCAATACTAATGAGTCAAAACACATACCCAGAGACATCTTGAATAACCACTGCAGTAGTTCCCACCATGCACCAAATACCTCGACCCGCGTTTTGCCACCAAGCTTCGTCAGGAGGTATCAATAAAGTAAAATGCAATATATAGTAACCGGGGAGATCATGTAAATTCATTCACCTGTATGCCCGATCAATCGGGCGCGAATCCGCCATGATGCACATCCGTAGTCTTTCTGTGCGTCCCCGCAACACCACTGCGCATGACTGCGAACGTGGTGACGCAGGACAGAAGCACGTCCAGACACCCATGTGCAGCGCATGCGCCGGATCGCGCCCCCGCAGGCAGACGAGGTAACTGCATAGATCTTACAATTGCTGGCACAAAATCAAAGGATTTATATTGCTCATATCCATACATATGTAGACTATAGAGTCATAGCATAGTTATATTCTCGTAGAGCAACAACATTGTGCAGACACTATAGCCTCACTACCCCATAGCATTGCGCTTTTTTGATAATGGGATGGTATCCCTTTTGATATATTATGATTGTGCTTTGCTGGGGGATAGGGTATATTTCTCTCCATGCTAGTATTTTCCGTATTCTGTATATGTGGACCCCGTGATTATATATGTAAGACTTATATGTAAGATGTATTTATACATTTAATAAAGTTGGATATGTACTTTTATTATATAGTGCATTGGAATATTTTCTCATAGGTTTTTGGTTTTGGTTGGTCAGTGAATATATCCTGTGGGTTCTTTGGATTTAATAGCCATATTTTGAGATATTTATATAGGTTACATTGATTATGTCGTTTTAGATAATATCTAATACATGGATTTTCGCAAACGCGATGTGAATTGGGTGTCACAACTTGGATCTATTTTTGGCGAGGGGCCGATATCAGATATGGAGAAACGAGATGTTAGGGAATTGAAGCAAAAAATTTGTGAGTCTCTTAGGAGGCGGACTAAACTGTGGTGGAACAAGGCGGCGCTGGAAAATTATTTGCAAAAAAACATTGTGCCGCGGGGGTTACGGATCCAGACGTTTCCGACATTGGAAACAGAGGACCCGAACTTTACCGGCAGGTGCGAGGAGGATTTAACTAAGTGCTCACAAACACTTATTGAGTTGCTCATTGGGGCAGATCCGAGGGCATTGGAAGTCATAGAAAAAGAGATAGATAATTTGAGAGAAAAAATCCAACAAGTTCTCTCTAAAGAGGAAGTAACAATATTTGATAAATCCCTGGAAGAGGATCTAACAAAGTGGGAGAAGGAAATACAATCTATTAAAGTAAATAAATTCCAAAGAGATTTAAGTGACTACCAACAAAACCGTATATTTAAGTGGCATAAGAAGAATTTAAGAGGGAGAACTAGGTCTCGCTCACGATCGGTATCCTCTGTAACATCAGAAGAGGAATGTGGAACGCCTTTTTTAGGGGGACATCCGGTGCCTGGACGTAGAAGCATCCAGCAATTACAATTTACGAACACCGGCTCAAAAAAGAAAAAATGGTAAGTTCAACAACAGAGAGAAAAAAACGAGGAATTGAAGGTAATTAATTTATCGGATATTAAATTGACTTTATCCCAACAACAGGTCTTGCAGAAGGGTTTATCCTTTTCCCCTACTGGAAATTTTGATTTATTTGAAGTCATTAAAGACTTGGAATTATTTTCTCGTAAATTACTTTTTAAGAAGTATTTCAGTAGGGGACAGGATTTTATCCCTTTTGCGTCACCAATAGAAAGGCAAGCTTTACAAGATGTGGAATCTCTCCTTAAAGAACAGGAATTTCCAGAGGAGACTAAAATCCTGTTACATCTGCGCCGGAGATCACAGCATTTCCCCCCCAAAACATTATGTCCGGCGGTGGATGTCTTCTGTAAACTGGTCAAACAAGATTTAATGAATATTACAACTAATAGGAAGGGAGACAATATGACCAGGGTACAGAGACAGGCATTGCAGGAATTAAAACAACTCAAAGAAGTGGTTATTAAACCCGCGGATAAGGGGGGAAACGTGGTGATCTGGCCGGTGCAGATGTACGAGAGAGAGGCATTTCGCCAGTTAAATTATCAAAGATGCTATAGGAGATTGGAGAGGGATCCTACGGCCCAGTTCAAAAGGGAATTGGAGGGTATATTGAGGGAGGCATATGACATGAATATTATTATCAGTAAAATGTTTGAAGGTTTGATGGTGGAATGCCCCAACAAACCTACATTATATTTACTACCGAAAGTGCATAAAAATAGCACAAATCCCCCGGGCCGGTCTATTGTGTCGGGTATCGGGGGATTATGCTCAAATATTGGCCGTTTTATTGATTTTTATCTTTCCGGATGTGTGGAGACTCTTCCATCATTTGTGAAGGATACAACAGACATGTTACAACGATTGAATGGGATCCACCTTGAGGAAGACATGTATTTGGTAACATGTGACGTAGAAGCACTCTACACGTCTATATGTCATGACCAGGGGGTACGGGCATCTAGGTACTTTTTATCCATGACGGACTATGAGAACGAACTGGTAGAACTTATTTTGACTTTATTGGATTTTGTGTTAACACATAATTATTTTTTATTTAAGGACCGCCTCTTCCTACAGCTCCAGGGAACGGCTATGGCTATGCTAGTTTGTTCCTGGGGCTGTGGGAGAGAGAGACGATCCTCAATACCTTGGGAAACGATGCTGTGCTCCTTTGGTCTAGATATATAGACGATGTCTTCTTTATTTGGCAAGGTTCAGCAGTCGACCTGGAAGAGTTTCTTGGGAGACTGAATAAGAATGATTTGAATATTAGGCTGACCAGGAAATTTAGCCAAGTACAGGTGGATTTCCTGGACATTATGATTTCTAAAAGATCTGACGGCTATATATCAACCAATGTTTTTAGGAAACAAACATCAGTCAACTCCCTCCTCCATGCAACATCTTTCCATTACCCGAAGGTAATTCAAGCCATTCCAGTGAGCCAATTTTTAAGAATGAGGCGAATTTGCTCAGAAAATGAAAATTTCGAAGTTCAGTCTTCCTGTTTGAGGAAGAGATACATGGAAAGAGGATATCAGGAGGAGACGGTTCAAAAAGGATATGAGAGAGCGAAAGATTGTACACGGGATGCACTCTTAGTAAGTAAAAAAACATCAAAAAAAAGAAAAAAGATGATATGGGGATTAGATTTATCACTCCATTTAATATAGAATGGCGCACAATTCGTACCATCTTACAGAAACATTGGGCAATCTTAGGTACGGACAAGGATTTGGTAGGTGCTCTCCCACCATATCCACAGATTACCTGGCGAAGAGCTAGAAATCTAAGGGATATGTTAAGTAACAGCCACTATGTAGCAACTTCGAGTGCAGGTATTTACGGTAGTAAGGGTCCGAAATGGGAATCCTTCTCCTGCGGCGCATGTACAGCGTGTAGGTATATGTCACGTTCCACCACTTTTTGGGACTCCTCCAAGAGAAAGGAATACAAAATTACACATAATATTACGTGCAATACGGAGGCAGTGGTATATTATATCACATGCCCATGCGAATTGATCTATATCGGAATGACTACAAGATCGTTGAAGGTAAGAATATTAGAGCATGTAAGTAAAATCAGGGCGGCGATAGATGTACCCGAGAAAGACCTGGAGGAATTACAAACGATCCCAAGACATTTTCGTAAATATCACTCATGTGACCCAAGGATGTTGCGAGTAAAAGGAATAGATTGCATCAGATTGGGGTCGAGGGGTGGGGGACATAAAACGGGCTCTGTTACGTAGAGAGACAAAATGGATTGTTCTTCTTAATACCATAATTCCGAGTGGATTAAATGAGTCAAATAGCTTCAAACCCTTTCTCTAATTTTGCGCAGATTTTAATGCAGGATTATATATTTTTGTTTTTAATGTTTTGTCTAATTCTTGTTTGTTTTTTATTTGAGGTATATTTCTTTGGAGTGGGGGATCTGGCAATACATAGTAAGTGGTAACATAGTAACATAGTTTGTAAGGCCGAAAAAAGACATCTGTCCATCCAGTTCAGCCTGTTATACATTTTTGGAAGTAATATATGGATTTGGATATGGACATACTGAGTCGGATGTTGTGATAGGAATAAAGAAGAAGAGAGATATATTTATATTATGAACTATGGTGTTTTGTTTTTGGGGGAGAGGGGGAGGGGGGATTGAGGATGGTCTTTACACACTGTTTTGCAGTATTTTGCTTTTTTGTACTATAATTGAGCCTTGTAATATGATATATATACTTTTGGACACAATGGTGTTCTGACACTGATAATATGGGGTAGTATATAATAGGTTATACTGTGATATTTCTAGGATGTGGTCACTATTTGGTTAGTACACTATATCACGTATTCATTTTTGCACTGTATTTATTATTTTTATTATATTTTTTATGTTTTGTATATTATATGACACTGCACTATCTGAATTGCAATTGTTTCATTATCATGGTGTTTTTGTATTTTGGATCTTAGGGTCCATCTTTTCACCATCCGCTTCTTTCTCTTTTCTTTTTTCTTTTCCCCTTTTCTTGTCTATGACTCTATAGTATACATATGTATGGATATGAGCAACATAAATCCTTTGATTTTGTGCCAGCAATTGTAAGATCTATGCAGTTACCTCGTCTGCCTGCGGGGGCGCGATCCGGTGCATGCGCTGCACATGGGTGTCTGGACGTGCTTCTGTCCTGCGTCACCACGTTCGCAGTCATGCGCAGTGGTGTTGCTGGGACGCGCAGAAAGACTACGGATGTGCATCATGGCGGATTCGCGCCCGATTGAGCGGGCATACAGGTGAATGCATTTACATGATCTCCCCGGTTACTATATATTTCCTGCATTTTACTTTATTGATACCTCCTGACGAAGCTTGGTGGCGAAACGCGGGTCGAGGTATTTGGTGCATGATGGGAACTACCGCAGTGGTTATTCAAGATGTCTCTGGGTATGTGTTTTGACTCATTAGTATTGCTTGCGATACTCTTCCCTTAGATATGATGGGGTTTTTATTTTTTCCCCTTTGATGGAAGATTTATATCAGGTGTTGAGTTATAGGTGGATTTATACTGTGAGTCGCATTTATTACTGTCACATGCCCGGATATTTACAATTTTTTGTGCTCATGGATATTTTGTTTGCCTTTTTGGACATCATAGCATAGTTATATTATCGTAGAGCAACAACATTGTGCGGACACTATAGCCTCACTACCCCACAGCATTGCGCTTTTTTGATAGTGGGATGCAGGGGCGTAGCTAGAACTGACTGGGCCCCACAGCAAATTTTTGTATGGGGCCCCCTCTTCATGACCATCCTGGCAATGAATGTGCGCATATATAAGGGTGGGTTCACATCACGTTTTTACCATTTGTTTGAAGTACTGTATATGTTGGAAAAAAGGGATACAAAAACGCAAGACACCACGCTTTTGTATTCTGCAGAGTCCGGCAAAAAAAAATTTACTTTTTTTTTTTTTACAATGGAATCCTATGTATGCCACTACGGTATATCACATTAGTCTGGGTCATCCGTTAATGTATATGTTTTTTGTATATGTTAAACCCAAGGCAAAAAGTTGATGTGAACCCAGCCTAAGGCTAAATTCACACATCCGTGGAGCACGGTCCGGGATGGTCCGTGAAATCCCGGACCGTGCTTCTTCTGAAGGTAGGAGCGCACGGCGTCATTGGTTGCTATGAAGCCGTGCGCTTCATGAGGCTGCCACTGTACAGTGATACACTGTACACACTCGTATAGAGTGTATCACTGTACAGCGGCGGCCTCAGGAAGCACATGGGGTCATAGCAACCAATGACGCCGTGCGCTCCTGCCCTCAGAAGGAGCCCAATGATGCCGTGCGCTCCTGCCCTCAGAAGGAGCCCAATGACGCCATGCGCTCCTGCCCTCAGAAGGAGCACAGACGTGTGAATTTAGCCTAAGTGTTCCAAAATAAGTACTAGTACACAGTAGAGCGAGGTGACAGAGAAGGGAGGTGGCCATGTACTGCAGGCTATAGTACAGAAGGCTGGTCCTGGTGGTCAGTGGTGTGGACTGTGTTCTACAAGGCTCATTTACTCTACTGGGAAAAACAGGCCACACTACAGCATAATATACTGGAATCCACAGTATATACTAAAAATATATTAGCCCTACAACCAATTAATAACTCTGCCATACAGTGACCAGATAACGCCACCATACAGTGACCGGATAACGCCTCCATACAGTGACCGGATAACGCCTCCATACAGT
The DNA here is from genome assembly GCA_900303285.1 of Rhinella marina. NCBI lineage: Eukaryota > Metazoa > Chordata > Amphibia > Anura > Bufonidae > Rhinella > Rhinella marina. Next base: position 8,623 of record ONZH01022777.1, read on the forward strand.
GACCGGATAACGCCTTCATACAGTGACCGGATAATGCCGCCATACAGTGACTAGATAACACCACCATACAGTGACCGGATAACGCCTCCATACAGTGACCGGATAACGCCTCCATACAGTGACCGGATAACGCCTCCATACAGTGACCGGATAACGCCGCCATACAGTGACCGGATAACGTCTCCATACAGTGACCGGATAACGCCGCCATACAGTGACTAGATAACACCACCATACAGTGACCGGATAACGCCTCCATACAGTGACCGGATAATGCCTCCATACAGTGACCGATTAACGCCTCCATACAGTGACTGGATAACGCCGCCATACAGTGACCGGATAATGCCTCCATACAGTGACCGGATAATGCCTCCATACAGTGACTGGATAACGTCTAAATACAGTGACCGGATAACGCCGCCATACAGTGACTGGATAATGTCTCCATACAGTGACCGGATAACACCGCCATACAGTGACTAGATAACACCACCATACAGTGACTGGATAACGCCGCCATACAGTGACCGGGTAACACCACCGTACAGTGACCGGATAATGTCTCCATATAGTGACTGGATAACACCACCGTACAGTGAATGGATAATGTCTCCATACAGTGACCGGATAACGCCTCCATACAGTGACCGGATAATGCCTCCATACAGTGACCGGATAATGTCTCCATACAGTGACCGGATAACGCCTCCATACAGTGACCGGATAATGCCTCCATACAGTGACCGGATAACGCCGCCATACAGTGACTAGATAACACCACCATACGGTGACTGGATAACGCCGCCATACAGTGACCGGATAATGCCGCCATACAGTGACCGGATAACACCTCCATACAGTGACTGGATAACGCTGCCATACAGTGACTGGATAACGCCTCCATACAGTGACTGGATAACGCCTCCATACAGTGACTGGATAACGCCTCCATACAGTGACCGGATAACACCTTCATACAGTGACTGGATATAGGGTATAAGGGGGCACATTACAGGGTATGATAAGGGGGCACAATGGAGGGTATAAGAGGGCATAGTACAAGGTTGGAGGCACATTATAGGGTATAAGGGGCCATAGTACAGGGTAGGAGGCACATTATAGGGTATATTGGGGCATAGTACAGGGTAGGAGGCACAATACGGTGTATCCCTTTATACTATTGTACTGTGCTGCCAACAGTGTATGTTTAGGGGGCACAGTCCAGGGTAGGGGGACACAGTCCAGGGTAGGGGGGCACAGTCCTGGGTAGGAGGGCACTGTCCAGGGTAGGGCAGCACAGTCCAGGGGAGGGGGGCATAGTCCAGGGTAGGGGGGCACAGTCCAGGGTAGGGGGGCACAGTCCAGGGTAGGGGGGCACAGTCCAGGGGAGGGGGGCATAGTCCAGGGGAGGGGGGCACAGTTCAGGGTATCAGACTCACCAAAGCTGGCAGGGAGTCTGAAACAGGAGGGTCCTGGCTCTGGCTTGCAGGCAGGCAACAGCGGTTCTCAGAGGTGGGTGGTGGGCGGCAATTCAAACCACAGCTTGGCTGGTGGCTCGGCGGGAGGCCGGGGCCACAATAACGTGAGGCTGAGCAGGTGCACGGGCGGCCATACAATCATGCGGCTGGGCAGGTGGCAGGGCCATAAAAACTTGCGGTTCAGCAGGAGGCCGGGGGGCCATACAACCTTGAGGCTGGGCAGGAGGGCTGTAAGCCATTCACTTGTACTGCACGGCTGGGCGAGAGGGCGGGCAGCTGTGCAGGCGGGATGGCAGAGCACGTCCACTCGTCCAGGGTCCATCTGAATGACTGGTGGAGCAGCAGCTTCCGCCCACTGCTGCTCCACCAATCAGATAACAAAGTGCAGCAGCGCAGAGGAGAGGTAGGAGAATCCTCTCTCTCCTTGTTTCATTAGAGGTTGCAGCAGTACCAACCCACCACCACCACCGGCAGGGAGAACCAAATAAAATAAATAAATAAATAAAACAATTTAATAGGGCCTTTAATAGGGCCACATCTCTTCTCAGCTCGGGCCCCGAAGCAGCCGCTTCCCCTGCTTCCCCGATAGCTACGCCACTGGTGGGATGGTATCCCTTTTGATATATTATGATCATGCTTTGCTGTGGGATAGGGTATATTTCTCTCCATGCTAGTTTTTTCTGTATTCTGCATATGTGGACCCCGTGATTTTATATGTAAGACTTATATGTAAGATGTATTTATACATTTAATAAAGTTGGATATGTACTTTTATTATATAGTGCATTGGAATATTTTCTCATAGGTTTTTGGTTTTGGTCATTCCCTTTGAGCTATCAGCTTGATATAAATCTTGCAAATCAATGAATGGGGAGATCTCTGGATACATTTGAGGTTTAGGGCTGGTTCTGGCTTTGTTAGAAAGGTATTGTCATGTACTATATGCTAATTTTTTTATTTTTTTTTTCATTATTTATGGGAAAACCTATTTAAATAGCAGAGAGGCAATAAGAATTGGTAGTATCACATCTGATCCGATGGTATGCTTGAAAATGAGGCATGCTTGTGGCATATCTGAAAATTTCTCTTTGTTACACTTTGTGAGAGATTCAATAGCTCAAGTGTATGACACGCCCCCTGACTTAGTTGTAAGAGAACAGTGGAAAACTCTTCCAGAGTTACGAGAAACATTACGAGAAATAGCTCATAACAATGGTATAACACGTAATCCTTTGTCTAACTGTGAACTGGTTGAGATTGTGGTTATACAGCATTGGAAAGGTCCTGACATAACTCAGTTCACTTCTCAGATGAGGAACAAACCGATAGAGACTGCTCCACCTTCTTACCAAGCATCTTTGTTCACAATGTTTAGTGCTCTGACAGAGAATTCTTCCACTGTTTATACTGCGAGAAAGAATCTAAAAACAGATTTATAGAGCAGAAAGAGAAATATATGGGACAAAGGCAGAGAGAAAAACTTGCATTAAAAAGAGAAGTAATTAATTATTTTATGATTTACTAGCTAGTGGGGCCCATTTGAAGAAATAGTTGGGATCAGTACCAGAGAACTCTTGGCTAGATGGAGGGAACTGGAGAAAAATGGCAAGTTACAATTTGCCAGCCGTATGACAACCTGAGGAGCCTCCACTCTAAGTTCAAGAATGGCCACTCCTTGAAGCTCCCCCTTGGGACCAGTTAACTGATGAACAGAGACAAAAATCCTGGTTCACAGATGGTTCAGCCAAGGTGACATACAACAAGCGTTCCTGGATAGCTACAGCTAATCAACCCTCCACAGAGACTATCTTGTATTAGACTGGCGATTCTGGATCAAGTTAGATAGAAGAACTCATGGATATACTAATGGTCCTTGAAGAAATGGAAGGTGAGGTGTATTTCTACATTGATAGTTGTCCTGTATTTTAAGGTCTCACTACTTGGATACCCATGTAAGCTGTGTACCGGGGGGGCTCCCCAGGATATAGCGAAGTCACAAACGAGGAAAGAAACTCAAACACCAGTTTTGCAAAAGCCATATTTTTTTTACTTAAACGTGGTCATGAACGCAACCACAGATGCTGGTTACACACAAATAAATTTACATACACCCCAACATACATACACCCAATTTACATACACCCAACCAGGGGCTGGGGCCCTTGTGCACAATCTTATTCCATGCTATAATAATTCCCTCCCCCAACAACTGGTTAAACTGCATGTGCTATAGTGTTTGTCCTAAATACACTAACCTGGCTTGAATTAGTTGTGAAGCTTCTCAGCTCTCCGGTGTGAACTGACACTTTAAAACGTGAAGTCCTTGTTAAGAGCAGTTAACAGCACTTGTGGCCTGACACAAACAGCAAACCTAACTAAATAACTAGAGGCCTGGTCTCAGTCTATAGGATCCTAGGCATCAAAACTGTATGAGATGCGTGCACGATTAGTCTAACCGACCTGGGTCTGCTTTGTGTAAGCTGGTGACTGTGGACAGAACAAGGGTCTCTCCAGCAAGCATGTTGTATCGCAGTGTCTGTGGCTTTACTCCTCAGCTCCCATCTGAGTTCCTGGCAGCAGTTCCCCTTCCTCTGGACAAGATCAGTGCAATGGACACGATCAGCTCCCTTGGCTGCAGCTCTGGTCCCTGGAGGATGCTCTCACGCCTGGATGTCAAGGGATTCTCCTCACACACAGCTCCTGGATGCCTCTTCCAAGCTCACCCTAAGATGGCTGCAGCCTTCCTCTCCAGGCTTTGTAACTCCACCCCCCAAGAGTTTTTAACATCACATGAATCTAGAAATGCAGTCCTTTTTTAGCTATGCTTACAAAACAGCGGCCTCTTGTGGCCAAACAGCAAAATGTTAGTTCAAATCATTTAACTTCATTTATTCAAAAACAATGTCCAGACAATGAGTGCTGTTTCCTCATCTCACATGCATAACTTGATTCAACAATAAAAGGCAAGGCACTCTGGGGAGGCCCAGATATTTGGAACAATCTTTGGGATTAAGGAAATAAAAGGACAATTAATATAGGTCATGTCAGAGGTCTCACTAATGTGCCTGGGAACATTGTTGTACACCAACTCTCAAAGCTTGGAAAAGTGAGCAGAGGAGCTAACAATCCTAAGCAGGTGGGTCCATGAACAGAGTGGCCACAAGAGTGGCCGCGCCTGCGCATTGCGATCAACAATCTGCGCATGTGCTTTCTGCGATTTCGCACTCGGACAGGGCCGGGAGCCGAAAGAGCTGGCTGCCTGGCCCTGTCAATCACCACAACGGAGGAGGGGTAAGAGGAGGAATTACGCCGCTACTAGGTGCAGGGTTAACGCCTCCTGCACCTAGGGAAGCTCATTTACATATTTTAAAAACGCTATTTTCTCCAAACCTACGCTACAGAAAACTATAAAATTAACATATCTGTCATCAGGTGTTATTTGCACATTGCAAATGACACTCGGTTTGCAATGCTAAATTCTGACAGAAATTCTGACAGAAACCCTTTAATTGGACCTCTTCCTATAAGCAAAGGTCATGTCTGTTACTGTGCTATAGCAGCAGATACCTGGAGTGTTGCTCACTTGTCCTACTAAACAGGTGAATCAAGACTACTTTGAAGCTGTTGAAGCAATTGAAGATGTGCTATGGACTGACACAAGAAATTCAGTCTGACAATGGCACTAATTTTAAAGGTCACAAAATTTGAAAATGGGCCAAAGAAAATGATCTGCACTGAATTTACCACATTCTTTATCACCCTCAGGCAGCAGGACTCATTGAAAGGATAAATGGTTTGCTAAAAGAATTAATAGATAAACTTACACCCATACACACACTGAGAGAGTAATAAAAAATCACACCCCATATCAGAGATTGACAAGTCTGCATACAGACACGGGGAAAGGCTTATGTAATATGCACAACAGTATGGGTACAACACTTTCATCCCTTTTGTATAAAGGAACTAACACATCTGACATATTTCTAGGCACCAGTAATGTATTTCAAAGAGTGGGTACTGTGGTGACCACCAATGAAGTAACTGTTAAAAATTCTGAAGTTAATTAGTATGCTTATAAATTCTACATGTTTAACAGGGTATAAATGAAAAAATGGTATGCTCACTTAAGAGATGATACCCTAGGGGGAATGAATTTTCACTCAAAGTATACCAACAAACCACTGTGTGCCATATTACATATGATAACAAAAAATGTGGTTTTTGGTACAACCCAAGTAAATATAGCCTGGCCTGGAAATATGTATTGGATATGTGGCAGATATGCCTACAAGTGGCCTAATAAATCACTGGAAACCTGTTATTTAGGCAAAGTCTTAACCAATACTTACATTATTCCCAAAGATCAATTCGATAAAACTCTTCCTCACCTGTTAAAACATATTGGTCGGGTAAGGGCTTCTAATTCCAAAGATCTACCTTTTGCAATACAAAACAATGTTCACTTGCAGAACTCACCTGCACTTATAGCCTCCAGAGCACGAATGCAGCCTGGACTTGGCTGTAGTACATCTTATGAAAATGAAGAAAAGTTCAGCTCCTTAAATGGCAATGTCTTTATTTCAAGCGGTAAAATCCATCAGAAATACACAGTGTATGTCTACGCGTTTTGGACCCCACAATCTTGGTCCTTACTCATGACCAGTAAATGACCAGTAGTCATGAGTGAGTAGTCATGGGCCGAGATTGTGGGGTCTGAAACGCGTAGACATACACTGTGTATTCCTGATAGATTTTACAGCTTGAAATAAAGACATGCCATTTAAGGAGCTGAGGAACTTTTCTTCATTTTCATAAAGAGATCTACCATTGGTTGGAATGAAGTTAAAAAATGAAGAGCCAGAGGTGGAATATATATAAGGGGATACTTTAGACTTTTCCTTTTACCTGGAAGGGTTAATTTGTCCAGTAGACACGTAGCTGATGTCAGCCTCAACAGAGAAGATTTGTTAAGAGATTCTGGATTCTGCGCAATGCTGATTGCTTTGTTAAAATGGATCCAAAAGTGACTGGTTAAAACTGGATTGTTCCATAAAGAGGAATTGGAAGGGGCAAGGGTATAAAACGTGAGTGCAGCATTATCCCAGGGCAGTTCCTTATTTCAAGATGTTTTGTTGGCTTGCTATTGTCTATGGTTTGTAGAATTATCCTGGGTGGGACACGTACTACAGAACTGACTCAGTGATATTCTTCTTTATTCTGTATGCTTGCTTTTTTATATTGCATTTATCTTTCTTCACTTACGCACATTATCTAATTTTTTCTTTCTCTGATAAATCTTAGTAAAATCACTTGTTTCACAAAATTATCTGATGTTACATTACTTTTTTTTACGCAATCCAAAGTTAACCTTTAAAACACACCTAAACCGTCATCAGGTAGGAGAACCTCAAAACCAGAGTATGCCCCGAAGGGAAGAACATTGTGTCCTTCCCATCACTACATGGCCAAGGGGAGCGACAGAGTGAGTACCAGAACAATTACTCTTGCTGCTATCATTCCTATCCTCCTCCTTTGCTCTCCTCCCCTGCAGCACACTGCACAGCTCCAATGTGTCTCCAAGATACTACAAACAAACCTTATATATTATGAACCTGCAATTGTACTCCCTTCTACCTGTTCTCTGTTTCTCACAAACATAGATTTGTTAGCTTCTAGAAAACGCATAGGGGATAGATAGAAAGCAGCATAACTAAAAGTTTAGACTACACATAGGTTTGTTTGTAGTCTGTAGCTATGGAGACACAGTGTTGCTAAGGGTTTTTGGAAACATATTGATAGATTTTTCTTTTTCAAAAAATGTATGCTTTACAGAACGAAATAACAGTTTTTTTGGTATTGTATGGTACAGACAACAAAATGGCTCAGCTTGTCCAATCCTAAATTTGATGTAAGCTTAGACAGGCCATCTAGACTTATTACAGTGGTTGGTTGGTTATCCCCAGGACTGTGACTCTGATGAATTCTACCTCACAGGGTTCTTTTTGCCTTTCTCTGGATCAACTTGCAGGATAACAGGCTGAACTGGATGGACAGATGTCTTTTTTCAGCCGTATAAACTATGTTACTATATTGAGTTAAAGGCTATGTACTCATTTTTAGCTAAAACATATTTCAATTGGTCTTTATTAAAAATTTTGAAACACTGTCTTTGTGCAGCCTTGAGTTTATCTAGTAGCAGGATCTGAATTTTCACTTTTTTCCTGGGCTCCTTATCTCTGATCTCTGACCTTATAAACACTCATTATAGCTCAATCCTTTTCTTACGGGTAAGAATGTGGCTTAAATAAGTGTTTATAACCTTTTAGTAATTAAGAGATAAGGGTTATTAGATTACTGGTACAAAGTTAAAGTAGGATTCACAGAGTTAGAAAAAGTTAACCCTTTGCGACAGAATGGCTCAATATTTTTTAATAAAGACCAATTGAAAAAAAGATTTTTAGATCAAATGAGTAATATGCAATCATAAAAAAATGCCCCTGAAGGTGTATGTAACCTTTAAGTTTACGGACCGGTCTAAAGTGATGTAAAGCTGTCTACCAAGAAAGTACATTGGATCAAAAATCTCTACATTATGAATCCAATAAAAAGACTTTTAGGTGGTCTCAAAAGGAATAAAACAAAATAATAGAAATAGTAAAAAGGAAAAATAAGTAGAAGAACAAGGAAAGTGGTGAGGTAAGGAGGAAGCAGGGAGGACAGGAGGGGAAAGAATATATCCTCTGATGTTGTGTATCTAGCATAGAGGTCTGCCAAAGACAATTTAGTAAAGCTGAGTTCTAGTGAACAATTACACAATTGTAGAAAATGTTCTAGGAGTGTCAAAAATGTCAAATTTGTTGGTCAGGAAAATTCAAATACAGGAAAGGAATTTATCAAGAAGTAGTCTAGTGATTTAGTTTTTAAAACATTTTATTGGTTTACAGCAAAAATAAGAGATGTATAAAGTAGTACATGCATTAAGCAATACACAATAAGTTGACAGTTATTACAAACACATCTCTGAGTTTAGGAATACAGACGGTACAGTAATAAGATGACATTGCATGTGGAGTATCTTCATAGAATATGATCAAAAGTACAAACCTATAATAAACCATGCGATAATATAATGCAGCGTCTGACATGGTAGAGAAATCAGCGTAAAGATTTAAAAGGAGGAAAGGGACAAGAGGAATCTGTTTGTTATGTATTTTAGCGAGGATATCACAGACCTCAGTCCAAAAGGGTACAATCAGCCTGCAATTCCACCAAATGTGCAGAAAGGAGCCCTCCTGTTGCTGACATCTCCAACAAATAGGGGAGGTAGCTGGGTACATTTTATGTAATCTTATGGGAGTATAATACCATCTGGTCATTATTTTATAATATTTTCTTGGAGTCTGACACATCTGGATACCTTAGGGTACTTGTATTAGTTTAACCTCTCTTGGTGTTAATGTCAGCTCCAAATCTGTTTCCCAAGCTTTGATATAAGTAGGTTTTTGAGTGGGATCTACCACTAAGATAGAGGTATATATTTTGGAGATTTTCTGTTTAGGGTTTTTAATGCATAGAGCCATTCGCTTAAAGGGCGTAGGGTTTTTGGCTAGTAGGGTACTCATCTTTTTAAGCATCTTCAATTAGTCTAGTGATTTAAATGGATTGGACCCAATGCTTGGCTCTGGCTCCATGGGTCCACAGCTGTCTGTGCTTCGGTCCTTGCATGTAAACTTCTGGCACTGATGGGGTAATATGCACTGATGCAGCCAATGACAGACCGCAACAGTACTGTGTCCCCAAGCTGCATGTCATCTGGGTCATATGCTGCTTGGAGACACGTCATGGCTGTGCCTCTCATTGGCTGCAGCGGCACACATGACCCCATCCATGACAGAAGTTTACATGCGGGTAAGGGGGATGTATGCTTCTGTTGTCAGGTCCAGCTGGACGGGAACGCTGCATTCTCTTCATACAGCTTATTGGAGGGATGCTGGCAGTTTGGCCCCTACCAATTTGATATTGATGACCTATCTTGAGGATAGGTCATCAGTATAGGAAAAGCAGATAACCCCTTTAAGTTGGACAGCCTGTAACAAATGACATTGACGACTTCAGCAATATGTAGAAGATCCTTATTTGTACACCAAAGGCACTGATGTAGGCCAGGGGAAATCCCAGTTATTACGAAGAGGTGATAAGAACGACAAGTAGAGCAGAGTAGATATTGTAAAAAATAGTACTGTAGGTTGGAAAGAAGGGTTGGACAAAACTAATAGGATTTTTTTTTTATATTAACTGATAGGATATTTTTAATCATACTACTTACTTGGTTGGGTCATTTCAATTTTTTTGTAGGATGTACGAAAAATGGTCGCATAGGTGAACACCGGACCCCATGTTGGTGCCTAAAACTCCACATCAGTAAACCAGTATGGTACTGACAGGGTTCCTAGATGGTTGTGTCCCCCAATCATTAAACTCAATTGTCCCCTCTGTCTTTACTCCAATAAACAGCATAAAATGACTTATGCAACATCAATGTATAAAAGCAAAACTTCTGTTACGCATCAAAAATGCTCTCTTTGGCAAAATGAGTAAAAATGTTAAATGGATTATTTTCTATCTCTGGACATTTTCCCAAAAGCATTTACATAATAACAGCTAAGCCAGACAACAATAATGTTTATTCAGTCCCTATGTTTTATGTATTCATTCATTTATTATTTTCTTTGCCTGGAATTCAAAAAATACAACTTCTCCTGAATAAGCGCTTCCGCCACGATTCCTGTGTACCGGAGAAATAGCAATGCACTTATTGTGTAAATAGGAAACACAAAGGTGAGTTTTGCATGCGGCACTACAATGAGAACTCCCAGGCAAGTTGTTACTGGTTACTATGAATGAATCAATGCAGCGCTTCCATGTTTTAAGACCTTTGTGCACTTGTGTTTGGGGGCTCATTGTTGGATATAAGACACAAATAAAGCTGCAGAAATTCAACTTGATGAAGCGTTTAGACGTTGAATTTGGTTTGCTGCTTGCATTTATTTTCCATTTATGTGCAAAAGTATCCTGACTTGTAGAGCAGAACCTCTGTATCCAGGTTGTGAGCCCTAGTAATAAACATGCAGCTACCTGCAGTTATTAATCTCTTCTATTTTTAAAATATATGTATTCATGTAAATTTTGCTGGGAAAACATTATTTCTAACCCTCCAGGCACAAAACTTGACTTTGTTTCATCTGGGGACAATATTTAGGTGCACATCCCACAACAAGTAATACACATGTGGATTTTTAGTTCAACAGCTTGGTCTTACTCTTGAGCCTCCAATGCTGAAACTTCACACTTCTCCTCCATGCTGAAATTGCTGCCTTATGTATTACCTTTTATAATTAAAACCATATTGTTAAGGTCTTGCTGCTGATTGGCCTATTGGCTATGGCTGATGATGGGCCTATTGCCTCTCCCTAACATATTGAGCATCCAAGGCATATACTACCTACCCCTTCTCTTAGCTATGGCTCACTTACATGTTGTCCCTTTCACCAAAATGATAGATCAGTGGACAAAAAAGCAGGAATCTAGTGGGTGCTGATCAATTGGCTGAAGATATGATCATACAAAATACTTAAAGGGCATCTGGCAGCAGATTTGTATGGAACTGGCTGACCTGTTGCATGTTCGTTTGGCAGCTGAAGACATCTGAATTGGTCTTAAGTTCATATGTGCCTGCATTTCTGAGAAAAATTTTTGTTTTTAATATGCAAATTAGCTTCTCGGAGCAACTGCATATTCTTCCCACTTGTTGACCCAATCTCAGTGCAAAGACTTGGAAGTTACAGCGGCATAACGCAGCATTTTTAACCAACTTGGGGACCCAATCCCAGTGTGCTGGCCAAATGTTCATCCTCCTCAGGGCTCTTCTGTCCCCTTGCCAATCATATGACATAATTCATCCCGTGGTTCTGCTGACTGACAAATAAAGTGAGCAAATAGCACATGTCACACATGAGCTGCCAATGGCCAAGATGGAAAATACATCGAGGAGTAAACGTGTCTGTCTGCTGCATTAAGAAATCATTGACCACTTCCTCTGCTCATACAGGTGGTCTAACATATAGAACGTAGAGTTCCATTGAGTGGAAACGTCACATATCAGGCGATGTTGGTTTGCCTTTGCAGCTCAAGGAGGGCATGTTTTGCACGGTAAGAGTGGCTGAAGTGCATGCACATTTTCCTCTTGTAGCCTAGAGAAAGACTAGGGTCACCGGGTCACAATGAGATTGAAGAAGTGTGCCATGCAGGGTGCATGGGTCAGCTCTCCCTGATGCAGTGCAGACAAAATGTTCTTCCCGTTATCAGTAACCATGGTTTCTATCTCCAGTTGGCAAGGAGACATTCGTGCACAAATCTCAAGATTACAAAGCGAAGGCAGCACTGCCATCACCTGGCCAAGTTGCTGGTGTGCCTGGGCCGTAAAGACATTTACCCAGTGGGCTCTGAATGACATATATTGTCCTTGACGATAGTTACAACTCCATACGTCAGTGCTAACATGAACTCTACCAGACACCGACAGGCCCTAAGACTGGCCCACCTTCTGCTCAATGTATGTGTGCAGGGCTGGTACAGCTTTTTCGGAAATGTTATGTTGGCTTAGGACTCTCCACCTTGGGTAGGCACAAGCCATCAGTTCTATGAAATGTGCAGAGTCAACTACATGGAAACAGAGGGACTGTAGTACCAGCAACTTGGCCAGGTGCACATTGAGCTTCTGCGTCACTGGATGAATGCACTCATACTGTTGTCTTTTTGTAATCGCCTCGGTGATTGCTGTCAAAACAAATTAGGAGGAAGAGGAGAAGCTTCCTTCTGCTCACGTTGAGAAACCCTGACAGTTGGAGAGGGGAGTGCGGGACAGTGGGAGATGCAGTGGTTCTCATTCCATTTTATGGTGACGCTCCATGTCTCGAATCAGGGCTGTCGTGCCAACACTAGTACACTGACCGCCCCTCACCTTCTGCCCACGCATCCTGCATACCGCCACGCTAACTTCCCCCAGTGACTGTGTGAAATATTCCTACACTGAGTATCGTATTTTACCTCCACCACTGCGTGATGCCTGCTTGCTGCCACTTTTATGAATCCGTGCACTGCCAGTGTGTTCCTTACAGGTAGTCTTCCAAGTAGCAGACGGTGTACCCCTTCCGCGTATGGCTCTAGATCTCACACCCTGCTGTCTGACGGGCATGCTGCCACCCTCGCCCCTTGATGATCACGATGCCCCCTCTTCCCACATGTGATTGGCTACATCATCATATACATCTGTTTGCGAGTCACTTCTGTCACCCTCACCTATCTCTTGTGCACGTCCCTGACCTCTCTTGAAATGTACTCCCACCCGACTGTTATCATCGGTAGTTGCATGCCTAAAGGTGTCCTCAGCGGACCATTCCTCTAAGTCTGTGCTGGCTTGTAACTGCTGACTGTCCTCATAAAGGTCATTGTCGCTCTAAAGCGGAGCAGAGCCGGAAGCTACCATTACTTGCAGACGGAGAAGCAGAAGCAAGTGTAGGACAGGGGAAGAAATAGAGGCAGTTACTGGACCATGCCAACTAATTGTGGTGTCAGAGGAACCTACCAATTCATGGCTGTGTATATCTGTTGTAACTTGAGATGATCGTGTTACAGCTGGATTGTTGGTCAGAACATGACCACTGTATGACAGTGACAGCTCTGGCCTGTTGCTGCGGCTGCTACCACCACCCCTTCTTCTGCTGCTACTTGTGCCAGCTACAGCATAATTTTTGCCACAGCCTGTTTGAGTGCCCAGGCAACTCTCTGTTGGCCATAGTGTATAACAACTGTCTGTTGGCCATAGTGTATAACAACTGTATCGCTAACAAAACGGATTAGATATGAATTTTGGTGCACTGCATAGTTATGTATACGGAGATACATTAGACCTGCCGGTAACAGTGGCCTGTAATGCTGATGCACAGTAACTCACTAGCTAAAAGAACAGATTAGCTATAAATATTAGTGCACTGCACAGTTATGTACACGGCGATAAATTAGACTTGCTGGTAACAGTGGGCTGTAATACTAACACACAGTAACTTTACAGCTAACAAAACGGATTAACTATGAATATTGGTGCCTTGCACACTTATGTATATGGCAATAAATTAGACCTGCCTGTAATACTGATGGCACAGTAACTCTAAAGCTAACAGAATGGATTAGATAAGACTCTTGGTGCACTGCACAGTTATGTACATGGAGATAACTTGTAGCAGAGTTTGTAGTTCAGCAGTCTCCTATGCTCGTCCTCCAGTCTCCCTCTCCAATACTGTCTTACACTCTCTGTTAATAGTTTTCAGCAACACTGTCTCTAGTGCATAACCATCTTGTCACATCTCTCCCTATACTCAGCTCACAGGAAAATGGCAGAGACCACACAGGATCAGGGTTTTATAGGCCTCTGCCTAGCTGTGACATCACACTGGGATGGCTACCTGCGGATTGGCTGGCTGCACTGCATCATGGGTGATCTTGCTTTCCCAGGCTTGTCTCCTCTACACTTACTTTCACTTCCTAACACGTAATGCAGCCATTTTAGGAAAACTGATTTGTTATCACGAAGTGTGAGGAAATTCAGATTCGTTTAGAATCAAAGTTTTCCTAAACTTGGGACCAAATTCTGTTTCGGAGGCTTTGCTTTGCTCAACACTAATCATCATCTTTCCATCATCTTACCTCCTAGAAAACTACTTTTTAATGCAATTTTTGGTGGTCATCTCAAAGTAGTCTCACTTTACTTATGTGTACTGTATCTGCCCAAGGTGCATGTGGCATGTGTCTTATTAATATGTGTGCAGCATGAACCTGGTGTGTGAGTGGTGTGCACACATGTGTGTGTGTGCAGTATATGAGTGGCTTCTGTACAGTAGGTCCCAATTTGTGTGGAGCATACGTATATATGTGTATTTATATGTAATTAAAGACATATGGACAGGGGTGTAGCTAAAGGCTTATGGGCCCTGGTGCAAAAGTTCAGCTTGGGCCCCCCATCCCTCAGTGCTTTGTAGCCAGGGGGCAGGGAAGCACATAGCCTTCATGTTACCTGAGGAAAACATTCAAACGGCACCCCCCCATGCCAAATTCTTGACCTAAAATCTTCCCTCCAGCAAGAGGTGTATCTTGACCTGCATGCACTTTCTATAATACCAGTGTCTTCTTATGTGGCATAAGGGTCTTTGAGCTCCCTCATGCTCCTGGGTCCGGTAGTGACTGCTTACTCTGCACCCCCTATAGCTAAGCCCCTCAATATGGGCCCAGACACTCTTCTTGCACAGGGGCATTTGCTGCCATTGTTGACCCCCTAAAGCAGAAAGATTGACCCAACTGAGCTAGACCTTATCCTCTGCCTTTTGGGTAGTGGGAAGATCATGCACAGGCTTCTTTCTCTTTACGGGCTCTGAAATGTTTGCAGGAAAGCAGTCCTGAGGGTCTCACTTAGAATACGAGAAGTAAGAAAGGCAAAACAAGTACTGATGTTTATTGAACTGTAGGTAGGGGGTCCCATTTTGCTTTTTGCTCTGCATCTCTTTAGGTAAGCCATTTTTCTTGATTTCATTTTTTACGGTTTCATGCTTAGATTTTTGAAAGAATATCATACTCCAAGCAATGTGTATTCTAGTAGGATCTAAATTATGCTTTACTTTTCTTACCATTTGTACCATTTGTACAGACAACTTCCAAGGCACACCACCGAGTCTTTGTACAGCTGCTGCTCGAGGCACAGTAATCTCACTTTCCCATGAGGTAGTGTAACGTGTATTTTACCACAGTAAACAAGCAGTGGAGCCACTTCCAATATTCACATTTTGAAAGACAAGCTTATAGCAGAGTCTTATGAGGCTTCACTGCCAATTAAGTTGCATCTGTGGTAATCAAACACAATGGCAGACAGAAAATATTCTTCGTTTGATGGTCAGGCAGTGCCCATGTGGATATTTGCCACTTACCCAAAAAAAAACAAAAGCACACAAAGCAGATGCGCCTTTGGCAGAATCGTTTTATTATTAATTGGCAAGTGATTTCACATAATTCGGAAGTATAGAACATATGTTTGATTGAAATTTACAAAGAGAGAAAAGATGTGAGATTTCAGTATTGCTCGTCTTGGGTGAAAAGAAGACATTTCGAGTGACTCACATTTTTGCTTTATTCAATATTTTATGTACAGGGTTTCACAAAGTATTTCCTGTGTAATGAAGTCACAGTAGCTAAATGACAAATTCACAAGGAGACATGTCAGCACATGTTCGCTGACAGTATGAATAACATTATGTATGAATAACATTAATTTTTTACCATTTTTCATGACATTAGTTTTAAAGTGATTATGGAATGTAAAAATCATCTTAATCTCAGATATAATTTAGAGTAACAACCAAATCACTGTAACCCGTAAATTCCCTCATTAAAACATAACTTTTACTAGGTACATTAAAAATACAAAAAAACCCTCATTTGATCTATATAAATTCAATAATCCACAACTGATACTCCACAAATGGGGACTTAGGAGATTTCCAAAACATTTAATAGTTGGGGCCACTGTACTCAATCTTACATGGTCCAGTCCTATTTACAACCATGGTGGAGGTCAACCATCGAGCTCAGGTGGTAGACCATAGGTTGCTAGTATAATGATGCAGATTAGGACACCAGAACTCTCCCTTAGGTGCCCCTAGCACTATTCCTGCCCACAGGCAGAGCACCCGCCCCGAAAAGGGGTGACCCCACCTTTCGGTGGCTAAGCCTTGACCTGCTCTGATAGAGTTCCTCTTGGGTCTCTCGACACATTTCCCCGATGGCCGACCTCCACCATTTTGCTTGGTCGTAAGAAGGACTATATCATGTATGATTGTGTACAGTGGGCCAAACTATTAAATGTTTTGAACTCTTCTTATGTGCCGTTTGTAGAGTATCAGTTGTGGAATACTGAACTTATTCAGATCAAATGTGGGTTTTTTGTATTTTTAATGTATCTAGTTTTAATGAGGGAACTTATGGGTTATGGGGATTTGAATATGGAGTGTAGCCCTCTCACTCAGAGACCAGGGTAGATGCACACAGAACCTATTCATATGGTGTATAATGTTACTATCCTATCTTATTTACGCCTCCTGCTATTGATAGGGCTATCATTAATTCTCCCTGTTTTTTAACAATATTGACATGACTTTGCTTATTGTGGCCCAAACTATACAGTAAAACTGAGGTGAGCAGCATAAAACAGAAATATCAGCTCATTTTGACTGAAAAATTGTAAAAATATGTTTATAATAAAAAAACTTGATTTAAATAATATTTAATTTACTGATGATACATTTTCCCATTGCAACAACTTATCCCCTATCCACAAGATAGGAATAAGTGTCTGATTGGCAGAGTTCGAACAGCTGGGTCCCCTGCTGATCATGAGAATGGGGATCTTTGATCCCCCATCTGAATGAAACAGCAGATGCACATGCAGGCTGCCACTTCTAGCTGAATTCAAATGGGGGAAAATGGCCTCCATTCTTGTGCCCAGCGGGTCCCAGCTGTTGGACCCTCACCAATTAGGAAGTTAACTCCTACCCGGTGGATAGGGGATATGTTGCTGTAATGGGACAATCCTATAAGAAGTTAACAAACACAAATCACTGAATCAGCATGAGTGGAATGTGAATATAAATTTCCCATATGTGGATTAAACTTAGAAATTCTATTTTGAATACCTTTCTACATATTTCATAAACCCTACAAAGGTCCTAATACAGAAATGACAGTTATATTACACGCATTGAAACATCATATAGGTTGAACCTTTAGGGCATATTCACACATGAAATACCTGTTTTAGAAACTCTCCCATTCACCTGAATGGGGTTTCCAGTAATCCATTCACATGCTGCCGATATATTGAATTCATTTTCAATTGCAAACATTTCTGCAACAAATTTATCTCGTGTGGACATATTCTAATCTTGAATCTGAAGTTTAATTATGCAAATCATCCTTTCACCTTAAATGTAAGTATCATCATCTTCAGTAAGAAGAGGATAGCTGTGGGAATCTATGAGCTACAGCTGCCTATTGACTTCATCCTCTGGCAGGTCAGTAGAATAATTTTCTCTTCAGGGAGTGTGTCACCAAGACAGATAGCTTCAGGGTATATTTACATGCGACAAAAAGTGCTTAAAGTGGTTTACTGGGATTACTATGCTTTTAACAGATAAGCTCATGTAGTTGCTTACCTGATGTACATTTTCCACATTTTTTTTCAGTTTGGACTATCCTGACCCAGTTTTTATCACGTAAGTCAATCACTCTGGTTTCTTTACATCCTGTATGCAGGGCCGTATTTCCAACTAGGCACCGGGGGCACGGTGCCTAGGGCGGCGGGTTGCGGGGGGGCGGCACCCCGCCGGGTTAATCAATAATAATCTTGTAAAAAAAAAAAAAAAAAAAAAAAGTAAAACCATCCTGTATTTTTATTTTTTTTTTCCCTGGGGGGGGGGGGGGTGCTGTGGGAATACTAGCGAGCGCTTCCGTAATGGAAGCGCTCACTAGCCTGCAGGAGGAGGGGGAGTGAAGCGCTGGTAGCGCTGTACAGTACTTACCCCTCCTCCTGCTTGCCGGCGCTGCTGTGTCCTGACTGCCTGCAGCGTCAGGACGTACAGAGCGCCCTCTGACCTGACGCTGCAGGAGGTCAGGTGACTTCAGCGCGGGCCCCTGGAAGAGGAGAGAGCGGGGACACAGCCGGGACCAGAGGTAAGTTTTTTTTTTTTTTCTTGTCTGATCTGAGGTCTGAAGTGGGGGCCACAAAGGGATTTGGACAGAGTGGGGCATCTGAAAAGTGGCAACTGAATGGGGGGATCTGAAATGGTGGGGACACAATGGGGGGGGGATCTGAAAAGTGGCAACAGAATAGGGGGAATCTGAAATGGTGGGACAGAATGGGGGGGGGGGGGTTCTGAAATGGTGGGACAGAATGGGGGGGGTTTTCTGAAATGGTGGGACAGAATGGGGGTGTTCTGAAATAGTGGGACAGAATGGGGGGGTTCTGAAATGGTGGGACAGAATGGGGGGGTTCTGAAATAGTGGGACAGAATGGGGGGGTTCTGAAATGGTGGGACAGAATGGGGGGGTTCTGAAATGGGGAATGGGGGTTGAAGGGACAGAATGGGGGGGGTTCTGAAATGGTGGGACAGAATGGGGGGGGTTCTGAAATGGTGGGACAGAATGGGGGGGTTCTGAAATGGTGGGACAGAATGGGGGTGTTCTGAAATGGTGGGACAGAATGGGGGGGGTTCTGAAATGGTGGGACAGAATGGGGGGGTTCTGAAATGGTGGGACAGAATGGGGGGGTTCTGAAATGGTGGGACAGAATGGGGGGGTTCTGAAATGGTGGGGACAGAATGGGGGGGTTCTGAAATGGTGGGACAGAATGGGGGGGTTCTGAAATGGTGGGGACAGAATGGGGGGGGTTCTGAAATGGTGGGGACAGAATGGGGGGGGTTCTGAATGGGGGGGACAGAATGGGGGGGGTTCTGAAATGGTGGGGACAGAATGGGGGGGGTTCTGAAATGGTGGGGACAGAATGGGGGGAATCTGAAATGGTGGGGACAGAATGGGGGGGTTCTGAAATGGTGGGGACAGAATGGGGGGGTTCTGAAATGGTGGGGACAGAATGGGGGGGTTCTGAAATGGTGGGGACAGAATGGGGGGGTTCTGAAATGGTGGGACAGAATGGGGGGGTTCTGAAATGGTGGGGACAGAATGGGGGGGTTCTGAAATGGTGGGACAGAATGGGGGGGGTTCTGAAATGGTGGGACAGAATGGGGGGGGTCTGAAATGGTGGGACAGAATGGGGGGGGTCTGAAATGGTGGGACAGAATGGGGGGGTCTGAAATGGGGGGACAGAATGGGGGGTTCTGAAATGGTGGGACAGAATGGGGGGTTCTGAAATGGTGGGACAGAATGGGGGGGTTCTGAAATGGTGGGACAGAATGGGGGGGTTCTGAAATGGTGGGACAGAATGGGGGGTTCTGAAATGGTGGGACAGAATGGGGGGGTTCTGAAATGGTGGGACAGAATGGGGGGGTTCTGAAATGGTGGGACAGAATGGGGGGGTTCTGAAATGGTGGACAGAATGGGGGGGGTTCTGAAATGGTGGGACAGAATGGGGGGGTTCTGAAATGGTGGGACCAGAATGGGGGGGTTCTGAAATGGTGGGACAGAATGGGGGGGTTCTGAAATGGTGGGGACAGAATGGGGGGTTCTGAAATGGTGGGACAGAATGGGGGGGTTCTGAAATGGTGGGACAGAAATGGGGGGTCTAAAATGGGGGCCAGAAAAGGTGTTCTGAACATGGGGCAGAAGGTAGGGGGGGGGTCTGACATGGCCCAGAAGGAGAGTTCTATATGGGGGCCACAAGAGTATGATTATGGGGCCAGAAGGGGGGGGGGTATGATTGGGGATCTAATTAGGGGTCTTAAGGAGGTCTGATTAGGGGCCTGAAGGTCTGAACTGGGGGTCTAGAGGGTCTGATTGAGGGTCTGGGGGTCTAATGAGGATCTGATAGGGGGTCTGGAGTCTAATGGGGGTCTTGATTGAGTGTCTGGGGGTCTAATGAGGGTCTGATAGGGGGTCTGGAGGCCTAATGAGGGTCTGATAGGGGGTCTGAGGTCCTAATGGGGTCGATAGGGGGTCTGGAGGTCTAATGGGGGTCTGATAGGGGGTCTGGAGGTCTAATGAGGGTCTGATAGGGGGTCTGGAGGTCTAATGTGATCTGATAGGGGGTCTGGGGGTCTAATGAGGGTCTGATAGGGGTCTGGAGGTTAATGTGGTCTGATAGGGGTCTGGAGGTCTAATGTGGATCTGATAGGGGGTCTGGGGTCTAATGAGGATCTGATAGGGGGTCTGGAGGTCTAATGGGGGGTCTGATTGAGTGTCTGGGGTCTAATGAGGGTCTGATAGGGGGTCTGGGAGGCCTAATGAGGGTCTGATAGGGGGTCTGGAGGTCTAATGGGGGTCTGATAGGGGGTCTGGAGGTCTAATGGGGGTCTGATAGGGGGTCTGGAGGTCTAATGAGGGTCTGATAGGGGGTCTGGAGGCCTAATGAGGGTCTGATAGGGGGTCTGGAGGTCTAATGGGGGTCTGATAGGGGGTCTGGAGGTCTAATGAGGGTCTGATAGGGGTCTGGAGGTCTAATGAGGGTCTGATAGGGGGTCTGGAGGTCTAATGGGGGTCTGATAGGGGGTCTGGGGGTCTAATGTGGATCTGATAGGGGGTCTGGGGGTCTAATGAGGGTCTGATAGGGGGTCTGGAGGCCTAATGAGGGTCTGATAGGGGGTCTGGAGGCCTAATGAGGGTCTGATAGGGGGTCTGGGGGTCTAATGTGGATCTGATAGGGGGTCTGGGGGTCTAATGAGGGTCTGATAGGGGGCCTGGAGGTCTAATGGGGGTCTGATAGGGGGTCTGGAGGTCTAATGGGGGTCTGATAGGGGGTCTGGAGGTCTAATGAGGGTCTGATAGGGGGTCTGGAGGTCTAATGGGGGTCTGATAGGGGGTCTGGAGGTCTAATGAGGGTCTGATAGGGGGTCTGGAGGTCTAATGGGGGTCTGATAGGTGGGGTCTGGGGGTCTAATGTGGATCTGATAGGGGGTCTGGGGGTCTAATGAGGGTCTGATAGGGGGTCTGGAGGCCTAATGAGGGTCTGATAGGGGGTCTGGAGGCCTAATGAGGGTCTGATAGGGGGTCTGGGGTCTAATGTGGATCTGATAGGGGGTCTGGGGGTCTAATGAGGGTCTGATAGGGGGTCTGGGGGTCTAATGAGGGTCTGATAGGGGTCTGGAGGCCTAATGAGGGTCTGATAGGGGGTCTGGAGGCCTAATGAGGGTCTGATAGGGGGTCTGGAGGTCTAATGGGGGTCTGATTAGGGGGTCTGGGGGTCTAATGTGGATCTGATAGGGGTCTGGGGGTCTAATGAGGGGCTGATTGGGGCTTTGGAGGTCTAATGAGGGTCAGATATGGGAGTTTGGAGGTCTAATGGGGGTCTGTAGATGGGGGGGTCCTCATCTGGGGTTTGATATGGGGATCTGATCTGAAAGGTAAGGGGGGTACTGTTTTTCTGTGTGGTGCCAGTATTTTCAGGGGGGCTGTTTCTGTAGTATAGTATGGGGGGCGGGCAGGGTGAGATGTGGGGAAGGTGAGAGGATGATGGAAAAGTAGGAAAGTAAGATGTCTGTTTGTTGCACTTTTCAGAGACGAGGCACAGCTGAAAGAAGTCACCATGGCGGTCTGGTCTGACAGAAGAAGAGGAAAGAAAACGTCATCAGAGAAGAGAAGTCAATGGATGTAAGAGGTACATATGTGGCGCTGTATGACCCGGTATGCTCTGTAGTGCTGTATGAAATGTTTTCCAAGTCTGTCTTTGAAGGGGTTGTCTTTTTTTTTTTTTTTTTGTACGAGCGCTGCCTTCTCTGCTCTGTTTACTGCTCTTCACTGCAAATTCTATGGCAAGCAGGTGAACAGAGCAGAGAAAGCAGCTCTCATATGAGCTCTGCTCTCTCTTCAAACAGCTGATCGTCAGGGTGCCGGAGGACCCCAGCCGATCTGATATTGATGACCTATAGTGAGGATAGGTCATTAGTAGTAAAAAGAGGACAACCCCTTTAACAGTAGGACTGGAGGGAAGGGATTAGGTTGAGAATTTGGGGTGGGGGGGCGTTTTAATATTTACCTTGGGCATCAGAAAATCTAGGTGCACCAGCGGCAGGTGGGGGGGGGGGGTACAGACTGAGGGTAGTTGGGTGTATGGGGATGGTGGGGTAGTTGGGCGGGGGGTTAATTGGCTTGGCAGAGGACCATTTTCAGTATCCAGGGGGTTGGGGGGGAGGATAGGTCACTGTAATAAGTCCAGGAGGAGGCTACTATGGGGGGTGGGGGTAACGAGGCTACTATGGGGTTGGGGGGCTACTAAGGAGAGGCTACTATGCTACTGTGGGGGGAGGAGGCTACTATGGGATGGGGGGGACTGAGGAGAGGCTACTATGCTACTATTTGGGGGCGTGGGGGAATGGGTCACGTTGGGGGGGGGGGGGCGTCATCACAGAGAGTGCCTAGGGCAGCATGAACCCTAAATACGCCCCTGCCTGTATGTATCACTTCCTGTTCCTGTATCCAATGACACCCAGAATGTACTTCTCCTTTCTCTGCCACAACTCCAGCACCGCCACTAACAACACCCAGCTAGTTTATAGCTCCTCCCACCAGCTAGTTTATAGCTCCTCCCACCAGCTAGTTACATAGACACTGCCCTATCACTGCCCTCAACAATGCCCAGCTAGTTTATAGCTCCTCCCACCAGCTAGTTACCTACACACTGCCCTATCACTGCCCCCGTTGCTGCTTTGACACACCCATGGACGTAACATCACAGGAGATAAGTAAGAGCTCCATGGACATGGTCATGTGACCACAGCTCAGAACGGGAAGTAGGAGAAATAAAGATAAAAGAAATACATCACAAAATTACAGATATGATCATAGATGATTACAGGATATTGATGCAATTGGGAAAACCCTTTAAACATGTTAATAGAAACTGTAGCGTCTGGGAAATCCTTCATGTAATAATGGAATAATGGAAAATGTGTAGTCTACCCCTTCCTTAGTGATGGTGTAGAAACCCCTCTGAAAGAAATCACATGGACAAATCAGAATGTTGTGTGTATTTATATAGCACTAACCCATTCTTTAGCTCCATACAGAGGGAATGATCTAGCATAAGTCCTTGTTCCCAGAGGGGCTTTGAAGAAAATGTATCTGTCTTAAAGGGGTTATCTGCTTTGGACAATCACTTTATGTTAGAAGAGCCTCCTTCACCACAGTGATCGCCAATGAGGGAATCCTACTGCAAGTGTTCAATTTTGCTGCAGTGCCTCCACAGGAGAACTGAAGTATTACACGGTTCCTATTTAAATCAGTTGACAATCTAACAAAGAGACAATCTAATAACTTTCCAAAAAGCATATGATATTAGTATATGCGCCTTGCTTCACTACACTTTAGGTACAATAGCACGGTTGCACTAATTTTTAGAGGTCTACCCTGGTGACTGACTAATCTGAAGAACAAACCAAAAGTTCTATTATAGAAAAAGAGAAGAAACCCACCATATCTTAGTCATACACAAGATGATATAATTCTTTCTTCTGGTACAAAGTACTTTTGTGAGGGTTACATTCTCAATATTCCTGTTTCATATTAGCATAATGCAGTAGAGACGTGATCTGGAGTTTCTTTAAAAAGTGACTTGCTCCCACCTTCCTGTTATGTAATTTGGCACACTTACAGATAGAGAAGAATAAATGGTGAAGTTACTTCATAGGATGTAGGGAGAGGAAGTGGAAATTTTGTTCTTTTATAAAGGGGAAAAAATCACATTGGGAAGAGAAAATCTTATCTAGTGGGGGCACAGCGGGGTCAGGTGACTATTTTAGAAACTAGGAGACTGACATAAGGGAATTTAACACTGGTCATTATGCCATGCACGCTATATAACGGTCTGTGTTCAGAATAAGGCCTCATTCACACAACCGAATGTATTTTGCGCTTCACGAATCTGTGATGTCCGTGTTGCATTCATTTTTTTGTGGACCCATTGTAACAGTGTCTATTCTTGTCCACAAAATGGACAAGAATAGGGCATGTTCTATCTTTTTTGCAGAGCTGAAGAACAGACACATGATTGGGTCCCCATCCGATCCACAAAAAATTTGGATCAGATGTGGAGCAAAAATATGGTTGTGTGAATGGGGCCTTACACTATACAACCAAACTGCCTGAGCACTTACTATTTAGCTGCAGAGAGGCCAAGGTTATACGTTCCGTTGGATGCCATTTTTTCTATAGCCTGAAGTGAAGGGAAGTATAATTGTGAGCTTTATAAAACTCTTCTGATTTGGGTCCACTCCTGGATTTGGCTAAAAGCCGGATCAAAATGTACAGTGTGAACTGGTACATACTTGCAGCGTGTTTCTAAGTAGGAGAAGTAAAAGTTGTCCAATTGGGAGCAAATTGTTAATTCAGATTCGCTTGTTGGAGATGCACCAGATTTATTGAGGTATACATCTCTTAGTGATTTGGGTGCATTTTTGATCCTAAACTGTGCCTAACTCTGAAATCTACTGTAGGCCAGGCTTGAGATGGTGTAGATTACACTTATAAATTGCACCAGTTTTCTTGCATAAATTATAGTAAGCCCATTTAAAAATAAAATTCCACACTGGGCGTGCAAATGGAAAAAGTCTCAATTTTTATGACTTCTAAAATGTGACTTGCACCAATTTTTAACACAAAAATGGTCAAACAGCCCATGATAAAGAACCAGGGTATTACTAGGTAAATGCGAATTTTGAAATTTGGTATTGAGTACTCATACTTTCTCATCCTATTTCATCCTATCTCCTATCCAAAGAATAGGGGATAACTAACTGATTGGTGGGGATCCGACTGCTGGGACCCCTAGTGATCCCAAGAACGGGGATGCCATTCCCCTGTTCTAGTTAAGTGGCAGGCCACACATGTGACGTGCCCTCCATTTCCTAATTCATTCCACTTTATATTTTCTTCCTACATTTCCTACACTTTCTTAAACTTTCATTTTCTATCAAGTAAACAAACTTTATCTGACGTCTATCACTTTCGACAAAACTTTCCTCCCTTTATCTTTCCTATATACACGTGCCATCCCTGCTATCATGTGCTTTTCCAATAGTATATGGTTCTTACATCAACACAGGTTCAGTTCATCAGAAGACATGACCATCCATTTTTTACTTTTATAACTTTTCAATCAGTCAGGTTATGAAAGTGTTAGGTGTGGATCTGCCTTCTAGAAAACCCACTGTTGCTGAGAACAAGAGACCTCTTTCTTTGCCATTTTTCCATTTGTTAATATGGCCCTACTGTTTATGACCATACAACACTTTCTTTTGCAAACTTCATTTCACATACATATTCCCTCATGCATGTCAAGCATTAATCTGTTTTATAGAGAATGATAACTGCACATAAGTGGCAACACAAGTCTGGATGGCCAAATGAGTGATGGTGTGCATCCACAAGGGTCAACTCTGGGAATAAGATCCAAGGCTGGTGGATGTAACCATTGGACACCAAGGTGAAGCATTTTTAAACAAATTGAAAATGAGTACTTATAGGTGGTACAGGGGTTGCAGTTGGACATGGGCTCTGGTGCCTGAAGGAGCCCTAAAGCTCCCTTGATCCTTGTGATGGTGCATAGCATGTTGGGGGCCCTGATACAACTTTTGCATTGGGGCTCAGGTGCTTATACTTTTATTATTTCAGGTTCACATTTCCTTTCTTATGTGGGATAAGAATGATAGTTGTAAGGGAAACCATATTAAATTCATATTAAAATGGCATACTGTAAACTGTGTTTAATAACTAAACATAGAGGGAATTTTAAAGCTTAATTTTGCAGGAGTCTGTGTTGCTGTAATTTGGGCCAAATGTATGAAAAGCACGATGTCTGATAAATTTTGTGCATCTTTGCCATACACATTCAATAGCTGTTGGCTGACAGCTCTCTCTCCTGTCTCTCTTCTGGTTTCCCAGACACATACATGTTCAGCTTGGTCGAACGTGTCTGATTATGCTATGGAGGGAGCGGAGAAATCCCCTGCCAGACAGTTCTCTCCCCAGAGTACAAAAAGATCAGGCAAAAATTCATTCATTTAGCCTGATCCTTGTCTTCCCTGCCTTCAACAGTCAGGGAAGAGTCGGGAGCTCCCCAAACACATTAGTATGTCATCCGAACCAGTCATTCTCGGCTGACAAAAGTATAATGTGTATGGCCAGCTTAAGGCCAAAGGCCGGGTTACATGGTCCTATGAATCAGGCGCCTGCTCGTCATGCCGTGATCCTCTCCACTGTATGGGGATGAACAATGGCTACCTCTATCACCCAGCCTCATTCCCATACAGATTCATTGTTTCTAGGGAGCAGATCGCTGTTCACACAGCACAATCTGCTGACCAGAAATGCTTATTGCAGGTGTAAACATGAATGATTGTCTTACACAAAGAACGAGAGTTTCGCTCGATCATCCAGTGATCGGCAGCAACTTCAAAAAGGCAGATTATCCGGAACAAGTGTTTGTACATATGTTCGTCCCCATTAATCGGTCAGTGTAAACCTATCTTTACACTTCTGTCTTGGGATGTTACTCCACCACTTTCTACCCCCCCATTTACTTGAGTAAGATTGAGATAATATTTGTCGCCTTTGATAACTGTGGCCTAAATCAGCTCAACCTTCTAACCACTCCACTTTCCCAACCACTTTTGAAAACTAGAATGAGTGGTATAAAAACGCAAAATTCCGCAAATATTTTGTGCTGATAAGCTCAAAAAGTCAAAATTCTGTAGTGCAGGGCTGGATAAATCCCCCCAATAGTCCTAACAGTAAAAGACTTTCACAAGTAGAAATGAATATAAAAAATTAAGAAACCATACTAATTTTATACTAATGCTGAGTTATATTTCTCTATTCACATTGAAAGCTGTTTTAAAAATGCTGCATTAAGTAAAGGAAAGGTGATTCTACAATCTACAAAATTGCTCAAAGGTGAAGATACACGTTCTGCTTCTTAAAAGGAAGGAATGCTATATCATTTTATTAGTATTATCTTGAATTACTGTGCATGTCATTTTAGAAATCATAAGAAATGGCTTCACAAATGTAACTCTGATTAACTTTTCATGCAGTCATTTGCTAACTAAAATGTCATTCAAACTATATTACAGGAATATTTTACATTGCCGACTATAGGCTTTCTACATTTTAATAGAATTTGCAGTCTTTCAAGTAAGATTTATATTACAGTGTCAGCGGAGCATGATCAAATTCTGAGACAAAAGTGCAATATCA
Organism: Rhinella marina; assembly: GCA_900303285.1. Lineage (NCBI taxonomy): Eukaryota > Metazoa > Chordata > Amphibia > Anura > Bufonidae > Rhinella > Rhinella marina. Next base: position 36,126 of record ONZH01022777.1, read on the forward strand.
TACAGTTTGCTAGTTACCCAGAATACACAATTTTTAGATATGTCTTAAATTTTAAGTAGCAGTAGATTCATAGCAATATAGAAACATTTCTAATATTTAAAGAGGTGCAGGACGAAAATAAATTTTGCTTTATCAAGTGGACATCCAGCATACCTACCAACATTGTAGTTGGTAAATTAAGGGCATATAAACCCCACCTGGAAATGCCTCAAATCCATCAAGGACTGCCCACTTGTTGGCTGGTCTTATGCAAGTCCCACCCATTTGTGACCAGCACAAATTTACCGGAACTGTCTGACAATTAGGAACAGTCTTTGCAATTTCCTATAAAGGGCAAGTCCAATAAGATATAAAACTATAAGACTGATAAAGTCTAAATACTTGTCCATAGGAAGCAGTGTTATAATACTGCCGGAAGATTTACTAAATGATATATGCCAGTTTGCTGGCGTAAATATGTTGCAGATTGCAGCACAAAGGTTATTTGCGTCGCAATCTGCAACTTTTCTCCGCTTATGCCAGGTCTAAAAATGGAGGCAAGGCCTGGGTGGTTACGTCCTGCCTAGGACGGGATGCCTGCAAGGAAGCTAGCTTACATTTAGACCAGTGGTGGATGCACAGAGGTTATGCAGAGGCCAACACCTCTACATAACTTCAGCGTATCCAGTACAAGAGGTATAAAATGGTGGTCTTAATAAATGACCCCCATAGTATATACCACTTAGGCTATGTTCACATTCACATGCATCACAGTTTTTGCCACCAAAACAATTGACGCCTCAGTGGAACAGACCTTGTTATAAGCCAACGGGATCTGCTGGATTGGTTTTGGTCTGTTGTGCGACAGATCTGGTAGAGCATTGTGGATTCTATTATATATAGAAGCCTTAACGTGAATAGAGTCAGGCTTAAAGGGAACATGTGACACTGATCTACAGGCAGCATGTTATAGAGCAGGAGGACCTGAGCAGATTGATGTATGGTTTTATGGGAAAAGATTCAGTAAGACTTGAAGTCATTATTTTACAGTAAATCTCTGCTCTTTCTATGCTTAAGTGTCCAGGTTGCTGTGGGTAGGTTTATCTCCTATTTACTTTTATCATTTATTTCTAAGTTTAGTGTTCCTTTAGGAATGTTAACTGTATCATTAATACTAAAGGAGTCAGTAGTTAGACTGCCATTGATAGATTTCTTGTTTGAAAACCCATTTAATACCTGTCCTGACTGAGATTTCCCTATTATACACTAATTCATGAGATATTGTACCAGTATAGTGTGTGCAATGCTTGTTTCCTCAGGGATAAATGTATCTAACCTTAATCTATATGTCTTCTGCTACATTAACTCTATGACCTCCGGCTCACGGCAACATTGGTTCACCAACATCCAGAGAAACAATTTCTTCAATAACTTGAAAATGTCATGTGCAAACTGCAGATGTAACCATGAGATATAACTAAAGCTACAAGCCATTCCCAGACTTGGCCTCTTCTTACTTCATACTCAGGAAGTACATTTACTACAAATGTGCAGCTCCTCTGGACCGTCTTTGGTTTATGGTGCACACTTTTAGGAGGCTTGTCTCACAGCCACCGCTGTGGTCTGCAATTCCCAAGATGCTTGACGCCAAGTTACCAGTTGAAGAGAACATTTTGTCCTAGGGTCATGAAGTAAATCTGACTGCTGCCACCAGATTGTATGGAAGAAAAAAATACCTGAAAAAGAGCACGTAAAATTATAATCAGGGCAAGAAATTGACAATTTATGAGAATACTGCTCACAGATGGAGCAGCACTTTCTGAAAAAAAACAACTTCAATAGCCATTGCCAGCATCACCAAATCCTATTTCGATTAAAAGTCCATGCAAAAGAACATCCACAACACTCCAATGAATAATGTGCAAAAAAAGGGAGGACTTCATTTACCCATATGTAAACTGTAACCTTTCTGTCCTATCACTGGACCTTTCTCAATCATATGCTTTTATTTTATGTATTATCTAAAACGTTATGTAATCTAATCTGTATGGCGCTGTCTCAAACTGATTCCCCCCCTACACCATGGCAAATTTGGCGAGAAGGACAGATGTGGCATGTTGTATATCAACATGCTCAATCTGTGGTTCCTGTGTGAGATGATGTCTGCCAATGGCTTCTTCCCCAGTGAAAAGCTTTATGCATGCTCAACAGTGCTGGACATGCATGTTTATGCTGGGGCTGTGGCGTAATTAGAACTGACAGCCTCACAGCAAATATTTGAACAGGCTCCCAACTCTCGGTTTCCTTAATGCTGACCTCAGACTGGACCTCTCCTCGCATCCTGTGGGCACCTCTGCTCTTCATACAGCACTGTGTCAGGTCATAGTGCGCACTTACACACACTACGTCCCATCCCGAAGCTGTTTGCTGCAAGGACTAAGCACACTGCAGCCCGGAGAAGAAGACAAGGGAGCGGTAATACCAGTGCTCAGGGGCGGATTGGCCATAGACCTTACAGGGAAATTTCCCGGTGGGCCGAGGCTCAGGGGGCTGCCTGGGCCCTCCTCACGGCTGGCCAGTGGAAGTTTTTGGGGATGTATTTTGTGCTGCTGGCAGTATTTTGTGATGGACTGTGGTATTCGGCTCTGTTGGGATAGTATAATGTGCCACAATCTGGTATTGCTGACCCTGCCCTCCATCAGTTTGGACCTGACTACAAAATTGGGCCACTTTTAATAATTTTTCCAAGGCCACTTTAAGTTCCCAGTCCGCCACTGCCAGTGCTAGGACTACTAGCACCATGCTCACCTCTTCCTGTACCCTGAAAATAAATCAATTTATCTTCCTCCCAGGCCCCTTTCTGAGTTTAGGCTACGCATCTATAAATGGGCAACTTTAGGGTGGATTCATATGCTTTGATAATGCATATACTTCGCAAATTTCAAGTAATCTTGCAAGTAAAAATGGTGTTGCCATATAAAATTATTCAGTAATTTATAGTCCCAGCGATGGAGCTACTCCTGAACAGCTGATTGGCAGAGGTGTGGGTTTTTGAACCATCCTCCAATTAGATATTGATGGCATATTCTAAACATAAGCCATGAATATAAAAATCTTGGAAAACCTCTATAAGATGGCTATAAACTTCAGCTCAGTTAGGCCAAGTATTCATGTTTTTTGAATGGGGAGAGAGGAGTAAGACACTTTCAGACTCTTCTGGCCTTATCTTCCTGAGAACAAAAATACCCAGACACGTTAAAGGAATTCTATTATCAGTTATGTCACAATAAAACCGTCTCACCTGAGACACGTGCACTTGACAGTTAAACATCATGGTCTTGGTTCCATCTTCCTAGGTGCCCGCATTCTTGAGAAAATTTGTATTTGAATTTTATAAAATGCAAAAGAGCTCCTAGGATCAACAAAAGCGGTGCCGTTACACCTCATTTCTCCCAGAGGCTCTCCTCATGTGCTGTATGGGGATGGAGCACCATCTCCCTTGTTGCTCCTAGGGGGCTCATTTACATATTCTAAAACATTGATTTTCTCAAGAATGTGGGCACCTAGAAATATGGGACCAAGACCATGATGTTCAACTGTCAAGTGCACGTCTCAAGTGAGATGGTTTTATTGAGACATATCTGATGACAGTATCCCTTTAAAATCCAACTTCCCGATCCTTGTCTCCCTCAACAGGAGACCATCATACAATAGATGGTAAGCCTATGTACTGTTTTTGTTCATCTGATTATCCATCCTTTTACCAGCAGCTCTTTTATGAAGGACATTTCCATTGAGTGGACTTTTTATATGACTTCTAGAGTCATATGTACTATTTTGTTCCTCTGGTTAAAATTCGATAAAACATCTACTACAAGATAACATGTCCAAGCTTTAAATAGAATATGTGGAAAGAGAAGCATTTCATGCTGTTTGAGAAGAGTCGTCTCTGACAGTTTTCCCCTCAAGAAATAGATTTTCATAAATAGTTCACAGCAATAAAGGAAATAACTCAGGGTTGGTCAGACTGCTGCCATTAATGTCCAACCCCTGTCCAGTTTATTAGATATGTCCCTGTCACATGCAGTACCATTATATGGGAGAATTATCACGATGACAGTAGAGTTCATATGGTGACAAGGGCATTAGCTTTTCTTATTTATTAGCCAAATCCAGTTTGTGATTTCTAAGGCGTGAGGAGAATGGCAAGTAAATGATCCAAACTCAGTATGTCCAATTATAGGCAATCAAATCATAATTCCTAAAATATAGAGCTGGACGGATTATTCATGCTGACATCAACTCGTTCTTTAATGCCTTGTAGCAATACAGATTTTACAGTTATATAAGCGATTATAACATTTCACGCTTTTATTTTCCATTTCCACTTGTATGGTGTAGTAGATCAGTAAAGGAGTTTTCTAAATTCTATCTGTAGAGTTAGCCACCGAGCAAACTTTCATTATTCTTTTATTAATTATTGTTCCTTTCTACAGAGGTTGGAGTGTCACAATTTTGACAGAGACCTCCAAATATTTTCAATTCCTCTCACGCAATCGTAGTTACATGATACAAGTTTGTCTGTGTGCAGCTACCACTAGGGGGAGCTAATGCCATATAGATTTATACAGTAATATTCAACACACTGGAAGTTGTATAAATCTAGATGCAGTGAGCTCCCTCTAGTGACAACTAGCCCTGACTGTGTCAGGAAGCAGTTCATAGGAATAAGGTACTGTCTAAACTCCATGCGCTTTGAAGTAGCACTCCCACAAAAAATTTACTCTGATCTGTAAGAAAGGTACATAATGTAAAATGTAGAGATGGTAATTTTCTTACCAGTGACTGTATTTGTCAGTTATAACCTACCTTCTGATCCTAAGCTGTGTCATATGAACAACACTCTCCAAATATCGCAGCATCTGGACAGGACACAAGTTTCTCTATGTGTTCCTATGGGAGCTTCAGTCTCATAGGAATGAAAAGAGAAATAACTGACTTCCTGTCCTCTGTCATTTGGAGAGCAGGAGTGTTGGTCACATGACACAGCTAAGGATCAGAAGGGAGGTTATAACTCACAAATACGGTCACCAGTAAGAAGATTACCTTCACTACAGTTTACATCATGTATCTTTCTAACAGGTCAGAGAATAAACATTTTTGTGGGAGTTCTTCTTTAAGGACCTTCTGATGTCACAGGAGCACGTGACAGTCAAAGCTGCAATTTCAAAGTGACCATACGCCTCACTCTAAACCCCATAATTAGGCTTAGTTATTATTTTTTTTTATATTACTAATCTTTATTATGACAGCTCATGGAATATAGATATTACCCTGTTGCTACATCCTGCGGCAGCTTCAAGGCCTGGTGACATCACAAGGTCCATGCAGCACATGGAATTTAGACACAACTATAGTAATAGGGTGACTTGCCTTTATGTTAAAGGGGTTGTCCAAGTTATATTTATTGATGACCTATCCTCAGGATAGGTCATCAATATCAGATCAGCGGGGGTCCAACACCCGGCACCCCTGCCATTTACCTGTTTGAAGAGGAGGTGCGCGTTGTGCCAGCACTGCCTCCTCTTCATTGTTTATCTGCTCGCTGTAACATCCGCAGCGGTGAGCTGGTGTAATTACACATAACTGTCCCATTCATTCCAATGGGATGGCTCGTTCTCATACACTTGTATAGGAGTGTTCCGTCCCATTGAAATGAATGGGACGGTAAGGTGTAATTACACCAGCTCACCGCTGCGGATGTTACGGTGAGCAGGTAAACAATGAAAAGGAAGCAGCACTGGCATGGCACGCGCCTCCTCTTCAATCAGCTGATCGGCGGGGGTGCCGGTATCGGACCCCCGCTGATCTGATATTGATGACCTATCCAGAGGATAGGTTATTAATAAATATAACTTGGAGAACTCCTTTAAGTATGCAATTGGTGCATAACTTCAGAGTTGACTTATTTGGGTTTTCAGGAAACAGCTTTCCTTTGTTTCTATTTGTCAGCATTCTAAGAGTCAAGGGGATTTGCTAAAACTAGCTTCTCACATACCAGTATTAAACTACAGTGTGCTGGTGTACAATGAGCACACCTCTTAGTTAATTTCAAACAACTTTTGGTTGTCTGTACACCAGAAAGGCAAATTTACAACTGGGTTTCCTCTTCATGTTTTCTGGCCGCTTGGAACCACAAGACTCTCCCTGCACCATTATGATTGTGGTGTTTTTTTTTTTTTTTTTTTTTTTTACATTTTTTAGACAGTTGCTTCCCTCTGTAAAAGTTTATAGTGGCTTCTTAGAGTTTAAATGGCCAGATTTGGATTTATATCTGATTTATTGTTGTAGCGACACATGGTGGTGCAAGAAAGTACCTGCTACCTATACTGCACTCACATGTGGTGCATGAAGGGACCTATCCTCTGGATAGGTCAACCGTATCTGACCAGTGGGAGTCCAACACCCGAGGCCCCATTTTCAGAAGGCACTTACAGTGGTGCCACAGCCTTCTCTCAGCTTTCTAAGCACAGCACCATGCACAGCAGCTCTGCTTGTTATTGCAGCTCAGCGCCATTCACTTCAATGGTTATAGCGGGTCCTAGGCCATATGACGATGAATATGATGTCACATGGCCTAGGCAAAGCTCAAAGAAGGTTGCGGCACTACTATGAGTGCCAGTGTCTTCACAAACAGCTGATTGGTGGGAGTCCCGAGTGACAGACGCCCACCAGAAGATAGGTCATCAGTTAAAAAATCTCGGAAAACACCTTTAAAGAGGATCTTTCACCACTCCTGACCTGCCTGTTTTAATAGCTTCATGTAATAACAATTCTGGAACATCTATTCTTATGGCTCTATGTTGTGCCATTCCTTTATTATTTCTACTAGAAGTTATGAATGATGTTCTAGCAGTCTGCAGTAAGGGTACAGAGGGGTGGTAACCAGTTGGGGGGGTGTACCTGCACAGACTGCAAATTGCAGCACTGATTGGATAGAGTGAGCATGTGCAGGTACACAACCCCAACTTGTAACCACCCCTCTGTACCCTTACTGCAGACTGCTAGCAATTCATTTATAACTTCTAGTAGAAATAATACAGGAATGGTAAAACATAGAGCCATAAGAATAAATGCTGCAGAATTGTTATTACATGGGGAATACATGAAGCTATTAAACCAGGCATGTCAGGAGTGGTGAAAGGTCCTCTTTAAAAAACAAAGTCAAGAAATATATGAGCAGAATAAACAAAAAGAGAAATGCTCTGAGGCGTGATCTATTTGTTAGCACTATGGATGGAGCAATTAATACTAAGTTATTGGTTTTCTAGAAATGTATATTTTCATCTTATTTGTTTTCACTTGAAATAATCATTTCTTATCCTGTATAATTCTTCCAAGAAACTGCACTAAATGCACCTCATGAGTAACAACCCAGCAGTGAGTGCTTATAAACATCATATATTTCCTTTATTCTGCACATAAATAGTTGATATCATTCATAGGTATGATTTACCTTGTCGTTTCTTTCACACAGAAATTTTAACTTCTGTGCCTTTTTGTGCATGAATACTCCTTCTAGAGTTCCCGTCTCTCCAGAACGCAGTTCAATAGCCTTCTCACCCCAGCCCATGATTTGATTGGACTGAAGATATGCTGGAAAATGATAAATGTATATGTTATATTTCATTCATTTTAAATATATGACTGCTGCATTTCCCTAGTTATAATATACATTGAAATTCATTTCTTCAGTGGCTTGTATTTGCCAAGGAATTGAATAAAAATATGATACAGTATGTATGGAAATTACCGAAACTGGGTAATTTATCAGCATTTCAAGGGTCTGTCCGGTTTCAAGAGGAATCAGGATAACTCAGGGGATTGACCTGTAATAAAGAATTGATGATTACTCACTTGCAAGATCCTGCACTGCTTCTCCTCTCCCAGCAGGGCTGTGTTTTCCGTTTGCAACAGTGACATCACGTTAACACATGAAAATGGCATCCAATCACTGGCTTCTTTATCACGCCCCTGAGACCAGTGATTGGCTGCAGTGGTCACTTGTTGACATGACATCACTGCTGCATACAGGAAGAAGAACTGAAGCTGGGGTGCAGGATACGTCAAGTATGTAATCATCTATTCTTTATTATTGCTTGATCCCTTGAGTTGTCCGATTTGCTCTTGAAACTGGACAAGCTCTTTAACTCACTGTGTTATTTGAATGTGAAAAACTCTGTGTCCAGACACTAAATTATGCCGCTACTCCTGCCTCTCTCAGAGCGCTGAACATAAAAGCCATATTACAACTGAAAAGCAGCACTGACACTAATTTTACTAATTGCCTAAAGCAATATTCTGATGCTTCATATTTTCTATGAAAAGGCACACAAACTGAATCTCCCATCTTGTTTCACTGCTGGCAGCCTGTTGAAATTTTATTACTTTAATTTTATTACTTTAACCCTGCAAATTATTTTGTAATGGATTTTAAAAAATCAGCTTAAAAAGCCTCCACTCAAGTGATGGGAGGACGTGCACTAGGGATGAAAGGTCAAATATAAAGATCTGCCCATGCTTTTTAATACTTTAGAGGTTGCGGCCAACAGTGTAGAGCAGCTGAGTGTAATGAGGCATACGAACGCAGTATGACATCTACAGACCTGCACCTGATGCCATATTCAGATCACATCACGGAATGTCCTTTCACAGGGTTGATGTGGGCATTATTTATAGTATCTGCATTTACACGTGAATATTCGTAGCTCATTTTTCACTGTAAATTTCAAACCCATCCTGACTATGAAACAGTTGTAAAAAGCCTATCTAGATAGGTTATCAGGTAGCTGTGCTGAACAGTAATACTAGACAGGGGAATATACATATAAATGATGTCCTGATGCTATAATCTCCAATACTGATAATTCTGTAGATAATATAACCGTAAATACACATAAATTCACAAAAATATCAACAATCAATAGTTTAATAATTAGGAGCATAACCCCCCCCCCAAAAAAAAAACAAAAAAAACATGTAAATATCAATCCATAAATTTGATATTTTTGTTTGAAGCTTACTTCCATTTAGAAAATATATTAATACTAGCAGAAAGACCCGGCTTCGCCTGGGTATATTTCATCTATTTCATTTAATGTTTCTGTGTGTCGTTGCAGAGAGAAAGTCAATGCAGCTGACAGAAATTGATTTTTACCTTCATTTTTTCAATCCCTATTGGCTGCGGAGTGGGAGGGGGTGTGGTTTAATGGGACACGGGGGGGGGTTAAGTCCTTCATTTCAGGGTGGCCTGAATTATAGGTTAATGCCATGGTAATTTGAGGAAACACAATGGGTAGCAGTGGAAGAAAACATTGCTTTGCGCGGGTATATTTAATCTATTTCATTTAATGTCGGGGGCATGACGTTGCAAGACCTGGGGCGGGGTTTTAAGTCCTTCTTTTGATGGTGGCCAGAATTACAGGTCGATGCCATGGTAATTTATGAGGACACGCCATGGGTAACAGTGGAAGAAAACATTGCTTTGCACGGGTATATTTAATCTATTTCATTTAATGTTTCTGTATGTTGTTGCAGAAAGAAATCCAACTTCCCTCCCACCCCTGCAGCTGACAGAAGTTGATTTTTACCTTCATTTTTTCAATCCCCGTTGGCTGCGGAGTGGGAGGGGGCGTGGCCTGACAGGGAGTCGGAGCGTGGTTTCGCGAGATCTGGGGCGGGGGTCAGAGTGGCATGAATTACAGGTCGATGACATGGTAATTTATGGGGACCCGCAATGGGTAGCAGTGGAAAAAAACATCTTTTATTAGTACTGAATGGTCGTAGTCTAAAATTAGTCAATTTCATCTACGATTTTTGTGTGTCGTTGCAGAGAGAAATTCACCCTCCCACCCCTGCAGCAAACAGAAGTTTATTTTTAGCTTTATTTTTTCAATCCCCGTTGGCTGCGGAGTGGGAGGGGGCGTAACCTGACAGAGTCGGGGGCGTGGATTAGCAAGACGCTTCGCATGGATGTATTTAATCTATTTCATTTAATGTTTCTGTGTGTCGTTGCAGAAAGAAAGTCAACCTCCCACCCATCCCTGCAGCTGATAGAAGTTGATTTTTACCTTTATGTTTTCAATCTCTGTTGGCTGCGGAGTGAAATGGGGTGTGGCCTGATGGAGTCGGGGGTGTGGCTTAGTGAGACCTGGGGCGGGGGTTTTAAGTACTTCTTTTAGGGTGGCCTGAATTAAAGGTCAATAACATGCTTATTTATGAGCCCACGCAATAGACAGCAGTGGAGGAAAACATCTTTTATTACTACTGAACTGTAGTAATAGAAAAAAACATAAGTTATATTTATGGTAACCGGAATACCTTTAACAGTGTCAGTGAATAGAAATGGATGAGATCCTCAGCTGCTGATAATTACCTGGTTGTTATGGAAACTCCCTCCCTGTGTGTGCCTTTGCAGAGAATGGCAGTTGGAGTTTAAAACCAAAGTTCCCAGTTGTAATGTTGGCTAATGGAGATCATATTTTGGGAATATCTCAGGAACGGTATGTCCTAGAGAGATGAGACCTGGTCTAAAACCTTCCCGGACACCTGATGTACCTGTGTGCCGAATTTGGTGAAAATCGGTCCAGTAGTTTGGTCGCGCATAGAGAACAGACAGACAGACAGACAGACAGACAGAAACTCATTTTTATATTATTAAGAGATTAATATGTCATAAATATATGATAGGTGGGGAATAAACCACTGGGACCCCCACCTATTAGGAGAACATGGGTCTCCTGACGCCTATTCTGCCAGACATGGCAATTTGCAGGTTGAACATTTACTTGCAGGCCTGCTTGGCTATTTCTATAAGGGCTCATGCACACAAACATATTTTCTTTCTGTGTCTGTTCCATTTTTTTTTTTGCGGACTCTATGTGGAACCATTCATTTCAAAGGGTCTGCAAAAAAAAAAAAAACGGAAGTCACTCGGTGTGCATTCCGTTTCCGTATTTCGGCATGTCCGCTGCAAAAAAATCGAACATGTCCTATTATTGTCCACATCACGGACAAGGATAGGACTGTTCTATTGGCGACCAGCTGTTCCGTTCCACAAAATACAATGCACAAGGACGTCATCCGTATTTTTTGTGGATCCGTTTTTTGTGGACGGCAAAATACATATGGTGGTGTGCATGAGCAAAACGGACAAGAATAGGATATGTTCTGTCTTTTTTTGCAGGACTACGGAATGGACATACAGATGCGGACAGCACACAGAGTGTTATCCGCCTTTTTTGCAGACCCATTGAAATGAATAGGTCCGCATACAATCCGCAAAAAAACGCAGATCGGATGCGGACCAAAAATATGGTTGTGTGAATTCCCCTAATGCCTGTAGAATTGAATATGGAATTGTGTGTCCACACCTCCTCACTCAGCCTGTGGCCCCCAACTATTAGATCTCTATGTACATATGCAGTGAGGTGCCACCTTTAGTGTTTCTCCAAATGCTCCTTCAGTTCCTGCCTCGTGTGGTCTTTCACTGTCAGTGTAAAATAAGAAGGTGGATATATGGGGGGGGGGATAAAAAAAAATACAACAGCAGGAACAGGCAAGTATTAGGGTTTGTTTGTAATCTGTAACCATGGAAACCCATAGATTTGTATAGGAGCTGTATACACAAAAGATAGGAGTTGTAAAGTAGCTTCAGGAGAGATGAGGAGAGTGGTTGTAAAAATACACATATTATATCTTTAAGACCAGGCATTTTAGGTTTCCAAGTGCCCACACAATATTTATTTTGCAATAACTGACTAAAGCATATTGGGATTTGTACAGATAGAGATCCTGCCGTATGAAAGAAACTCAGAATCAAAGACCTGCCCTGCTAATCTGCTAATGTATTCTTGCAAATTGATCTAACAAAATAAAAAGAGTCTCGGCGTCCATGAGAGATTACAGCTGACTGTAAACCCTGATAAAACATGGCACGTGTATATACTACTACAGCTGACAAGATAGTAAAACACGTCTGCCCTCCAGACGGATATGGGAAAAATGGATGCAAACGGTGGCCAGAAGGTTGAAAGCGATTAAGCTATTGATTAACATTAGGCATGATCTCTAAGGGAAAAGTCAAATATTGACTGAATAAAGAGCCTCTTGCCGCCTTTTATCGCTGAACTTTCGTGTTTACATTGGAGAAATGGCTGCGCAGACAAATGTTCTTCTCACTGGTCATAATCTGACTCATAGAAAGTGTGTGATAGATGCAAACATTATCCCTTCACTGCACGCACATGGCTTGTCTGTATATGAAGTTAAAGGGGTATTCCTATCAGATTGGTGGGGTCCTACCCCTGGAACCCCCACTGATCACGAGAACGGAGGGCCCCATGCCCTGTGGGGACAAAAGTGCACCCCCGCTCAATTCATTTCTATGGAAGTGCCGGAGATAGCCGAGTACTACTACTCCTATCCTGCACTGTAATACCTGTACTACCACTGGCCTGGTTACTGAGTCCTCAAACATCTGCCGGGCAGTCCATCCACACTCCTGCCTTGCCCCCTACCAAAACACCTAACAACAAGGGTAACCCAATCATGAGCAGACAGGAACCCCAACATCAGGGTGTGCCCGAGGGAAAAAAGGGTGTGCCTTTCTGTCACTGCCCTAGGAAGCATCAAAGGGTGGTGTGTGGCCCTTGTGTACAGCTACCATTGCCAGAGTTACTACCACTCCCATCGTCCACTGGCTTCCCCTGGATTTGCGGCAGTAGCATTAGACACACATATAATTAATAGACTGATTTCAGAGCAAAATTAAATATGCCTTTGATACGATCAATTAAGGAACACAGCAGTAAAAGTAATGAGCGATGTTTCATTAAAAGGGTCGACTTTTGTGTAAATGAAATCCTAATGACGGTCATAGCTTTTCTATTTCCATGTGTCATGTTTCACAATTCATTTGCTGCCCTCTCTTAAACAAAGTTCTGAAGGTCATATTATGGCCTGTGAAAACTAATTAAAGTGAAAAGTCCCCTACAGTTAGACTTCATATGACATCATAGCAGACTTATAATTGAACCCTTTGGTTGTGCCTGAGTAAGCTGATGGCTCTCTGGAGAAATTAAAGGACAAGAAATTACATTTTTGAATATAAACAGTCCGTATAATGGAATTTATTGTGCAATTCCTGCTAGGCACAAATCATATAGAAATCCTTTTGTATAGGTGGCCATAGACCAGTGGTGGCGAACCTATGGCACGGGTGCCAGAGGTGGCACTCAGAGCCCTCTCTGTGGGCACTCACACCCTGGAAAATGTCTATGGTGTACCAATATGCCTTACACTTTTCCTGCCATTCATCAGCGCAGGGCACACTATGAACAGCACAGGCAGCGCAATGAGTGTAAGCAGGCTATTATGGAAGATATACTACGTATATTGGACGGTAGTATTCAGGTTAAATTGCCGTGTTGGCACTTTGCAATAAATATGTGGGCTTTGGGTTACAATTTGGGCACTCAGTGTCTAAAAGGTTCACCATCACTGCCATAGACCGATAATTGTGATTCTTCTGACAGCTATCAGCTCCAATTCTCCCATTAACACACATTTTTGACTCAATTGCACATGAAGATTATTTCGTTGAAGCAAATAATCAGCTGCTTGACACATCTGGCACCAATGATCTTCAAGGGTAGTAAAATAAAATTTTAGACTACATTTTATGTTATGGTGATGAAGAAAGTACAATAGGCATGGGAAATCTGTTTAGTCCTACAGCTGCTCCTACACCTTTGGGGGCATTGTTTATAAATGCAATGCAAATAGTTTGGGCTAAAATCCATTTTTCTAATTGGTCTTTATTAAAAAATGTCAACAATTTGTTTTTTACAGCCTTCAGATTTCTCTGCAGGCTGTTCTCTCTCCTTGTTACAGTGGATGCCACTGCTCTGCTCATCTTCTCCTGCGTACTGGACTCTGGTGGCCCAGACTGACCTTCCGTTCTCTCCTTCTTTCTTGTGGGAACCCGGCCACAATGGTACCTCTGTCCCTCTAAGCAGGCTACGTCCTGCTTGCTGGCTAGGTTTTTCTCTCTTTACCTGTAGGGTGTGCATGATCTCTCTGGCTCTTAAAGGGCCAGTGCACATGCACCCTAATCTTCACCAGCCAATTGCTGGCCACCTTGGAGTACTTAAAGCACCTTCTCCTGTTCAGGTTCCTGAGCAATATGTACTACTCCATTAGTGTCCTGTTGCCTACCCTGACTTCAGACTGTTTATTGGATTGTAGGTACTGTGCCTGTATGATCTCAGCCTGTTCCCTGGCTAAGATTTTTCCTGATCCCTCATTGCTCCACACTGGTGTCTTGAGACCCAGAGACTACTCCAAGAGGTAGCAGCCCAGTGGTTCCCCTGCAGCAAAGTACAGATCCCTGTATAGGGGTTAAAAAGTGAACACCAGGGACCCAGTTAGATAATACCCTTATCTATTATAGCCCCAAGCCAAATCTGTTCAAGTGGCTCAGTGGATCCACATCTGCTTCATAACACTTCTTCTTATGGAAATCTGAGAGTTGCTTTAATAAGAGATGACTCAATATTCATAGAAAATATTTTTTTTTATAATTTCTGACTGGTACTATGTCATTGAAAATAAAATATTCCTTTAAAATATTTCTCTAAAATATAAAAGAACATTCTGTAGAAATCAACAAAAAGAATTAAACTTCCTAAGTAAATGGATAATCCATTGTCAGATTACTGCTGTGAGTTAATCCTCATGATAATAGTAGGCGTAAATTTGACAAATCTATTGTTTTTATGATATGTGTAGATAAAAATGCGTACAGAAGAGGTGGAAAGGTGTAGAAGAAAATAGGAAGGAAAGTGTAACACATGAAAAACAGGTATGTGGGAAAAAGTGCAGTGCAGTGTTTGCGGTACACTGAGGAGATAAAGAATCATTTTAAAGGAGGTCACTAATTTTTGATATGTCATAGAGACATATCAAAAGTTTAGATTAGTGGGGTCTGAATTCTGAGACCCCCACCAATCCCTAGCACGAGAGGCAAGAAACATGCACTCTCTCCTAGCTGTTGAGGACTGAATTGATATGGGCCTATGGACTTCTATGGAGCCTGTGTCGTGCAGTAATGACAGAGACCACGCTATGAGCATGCTTCTCTCCTCTCATTCTAGGAATCGGTAGGGGTTTCAGCGATTACACCCCCGCCTGTTTCTATGACATATCAAACATTTTGTGAATAGTTAGTGACCATATACAATGTAATGGTTAAATACAGGTGAATTATTGTCATAGTTATAGAAATACAGAGTTAAAAATAGAAAAATATAGTCTGTTTTTCAGATTTTGCCTCGATTTTGTCTTCTACTGAATACTTATTGATAAGCTTATACTCACCAACAGAGGCTGGCATTTCACCCCACTGTAAAACTGTTTCCTTTGTGAAGTGTCCATATGTATCAATATAAACGCCTTCATCTTCATAACTCAGCAGGAGCTCCATGCCGTTTGTGTTGGGAAGTATGATAATTGCATGAGGGTGAATATTTCCTTGGATCTGAAATCATAAGCATAGTTTGCAATAAGTATTTTCCCAAAATGAGGATGATGAGGATAAGGGAGTACAAATAGGCACATTAAAATGGACATTATTTAGGGCTGCAGAGAAGGTATGTATGCCTGCTAAGCATATTTCCTGTGTGTCAAGAAGGACCAAGACAAGACAGGCATGAGTTAAAGTGTAACTTTTGTTTAAGTTTATATTTAATATAGTGTAGGATCAGGGATGTTAAGTATTTTTGCAATGTACTTTTTTAGTGAAAGATGCTTTTTGTTCTTGAAAACAGAGTGTAAAGAGTTTTCTTAGAAAATATCTAACAGAGAGTTGCTAAGGAGAGTCTGTCTTTAGTCTTCAGTTCTACTGAGTGCTGAAGATGCCTGTGTGTAACATACAGAGGCTTCCAGCCTGCTTCTAGTCACTACTCCTTTTGCTGATTATGTATATATTTGCCCTATCATTGCATATCACTCTGCCTATCTAACTTGTTATCCACATGCATCTTAAGCACTTAGTAAAATGCTGAAGACAGACTTTCCTTAGCAACACTCAGAGCTTTGCTAAGAAGACTCTTTAAAATGAAACATGGGGGCTCGGAGAGATGAATTTGACTTCTCTCATAAGCCATTCTTACCGTGTAAAAATACCACCCAGATATCCCATTTAATAAGTGTGGTTTGATCCTATAATTGTTCTATATTCCAATTTACTTAATTTTTATACTGTATTGTATCCAATATTCATACAACATAGTCAAGAATTTAATGGCTTGTACACTTTACACAAATTATTTATCTATGTGATATATATATGTTACAAATAGAGAAGGACCATTTTATATATGTGTGAGCTCTATAGGGGTGCCTTATAGATTAGCCTTATTACTACTGGGGGTAGTCTGTGAGCACTGTTACTATGGGGGGACTATGTGGATGGCAATGTTTTTTCTGTAGTATAACATTTGGGGGCATTGGGGGCACATAGGGCACAGTATTGGGGTTAGCAACAGGATGACAATGTTGGGGCACCAGCAGTGGGAGGATGGTGGGAAAGAAAGAAGCCTAAGATGTCTGTGTGTCAAATTTTGCAGAGAGCAGATGCAGATGAAATGATTGGTTATGGCGGTCTGGTCCAAATGGAGAAGATGAGGAAAGAGAACATCTACATCAAAGAAGAAGTCACTGAATATAAGAAATATGTGGTGCTTTATTCTCCTTTATGTGTGATAGTATTTATGTCCATTCACATATGTTTTTAACAGTATGTGAAATATGTAAAATTGTACTATATATATATATACAGTGATCCCTCAAAATACAATGGCCTCAGGATCCAATATTTTCAACATACCGTACAATGGTCTTTTCTGACCCATCGTAAGTTGAAACCAGACTCAACATACAATGTCTCAGACTCAGACCCAACCAATCAAGGTCACTTCTCTGGTAAAATAACTGTATTAGTTGCTAGTTAGCAGCTATTCCTGACTGTTATATGTATGATAATGTCTTGTGTTATCTGTCTTAGTTATCTGCTTATTTTTCTTAAATCTTCATTTTCTCTTATCATGGATGACATTTTTGGGGCTTTGGGACCGATTACTCAAGTTACAATGGTTTCAACATACAATGGTTGTCCTAGAACCAATTAATATTGTAACTTGAGGGACCACTATAGATGATGATTTCTATGTATGCCCCGGCTATAGTAATAATTACATATAGCACATATGTGTTTTTGTAGCGGTGCTTTTTGACACGAGGAGTTAATTATTGGGTCAATGGCATATTTTTGAAATTGGTGTGCCCTTGCAGTGACTTTTTTCCCTAATTTTCCAGCATGTTTGTGTAGACATCCATAGTTAAAAAAAAAAAAATCCTATATACGTCCTCTCCCTTTACAGCCTTTACACACCACTCCTGGCATTGGTATCAAAACAGCATCAAAGGCATGTAAGAAAGTAATAATTCTAGAAAAGCTCACTGGTTTGTATGTAAACAACACATGAATGCAAATACAAGATATACATTATTATATATACATTATATATTGATATTTATATTATATATCCAACATACATTATTAGCAAATTGTAAGCATGCACATAGCAGCTGTTTCCTAACCCCTAAATACAATGTATAGCCGATAATTATATTGAACAAATGCAGCACAAAAAAATCTAGTAAACATAAAAATTCTTTACTTGCCAGGAACAACAATTGGAGGCCAACCTCTGATGTCCATTTCTCCGCTATCACTATCCGTAATACCAATACAGGTATCCACAGCTGGAGAGAAATCTTTATACGTTGCCTTGGTATTTTCATGAGCAGATGAGCCAGTGACAGATATGGGCAGAGGACCAAAAAACATTGGCAGTAACAGAAGAGAAAGAACAGCAGCCTTCTTTTGAGGACAATCAATTCTGCTCCTCCGCTATCTGTAAATGCACTCCTAAATCAAATGTCCCCTTTTAGATCACAGCTACCGTATCTGGACCACGGGCTGCAGAAGAACTGTGAAGATCCACGCATTATTTCAGATCATTCACACTGAACAGGGAGGGGAGATGTTTATTTTTAGATGAATCCCTTAGAACAAAAAAAAAAAAAAGCACAATTGCAAGAAAATCTCTGAGGGGAACCTTAAATTAAGGACATAATTTCTTGAGAAATATTAAGCCTGTTTTTTTTAACAAGCTGCTCTACTTTCTATAAGTAAGGCCAGAAAAAAGACCTCAATTAGTTTCAAATTCAGGTAACAATTACAATGTCCGCCCCCTCACATTGCTCAGGCTACACTCTGACAATAGAGAAGATGATGATGGTTGATTTTACTTCTTCTAATAACTACCACAACATGTTCATATGGGCTTTTAACCCCTTAGTGACCACTAATATGTCTTTTTACTGATGTAAACAAAGGGGGTTTAAGCTAAACAGCTGATATGTACCCAAAATGGTGCTTTAAAAACGATAACTTGTCCTGCAAAAAATAAGGCCTCAGACAGGTACATTGATGAAAAAACAAAAAAGTTATAGCTCTTGGAATGTGATTTTTTTTATTTTTATTTTTTAAATTGTGTGGTTACAATGATCGGTCAGGGGACTGGTCAGTTGCTTTAACCCTTTCACCCCCGGAGGTTTTTTCGTTTTTGCGTTTTCGTTTTGCGCTCCTTGCCTTCATACTGCCATAACTTTTTTATTTTTCTGTTCACATAGCTGTGTGAGGGCTTGTTTTTTGCGGGGCAAGTTGTACTTTCAAACGCCACCATTTAATATTGCATATGATGTAGTGGGAAGCGGGAAAAAAATTCCAAATCGGGTGAAATTGCAAAAAAAGCACTATTCCGCTACAGTTTTCCTGGTTTTTTATTTACGGCGTTCGATGTTCATTAAAACTGACCAGTTACTTTCATTCTACTGGTCAGTACAAATCCGGCGATACCTAATATGTATAGTTTTTCCTGCGTTTTGATAGTGATAAAATAATTATAAAGTTGGCCTTTTTTTTGTGTCATATCTTGACCCCTATAACTTTTTGGTATTTATGTGTACGGAGCTGTATGGGGGCTCATTTTTTGCGGGGCAATCTGAAGTTTTTATTGATACCATTCTGGGGTGTGTATGACTTTTTGATCACTTTTTATTAAATTTTTTTTAGAAAAAAAAAGCGACAAAAAACTGCGAATCACCATTTGGAAGCTTTTTTCCGCCGCACAATTCGCCGTATTGGAATTTTTTTTATATTTTAAAAGTACGGGCGTTTTCGGTCACGGTGATACCCATGATGTCTATATTTATTGTTATTTAGGTATTTATTTAATTATATGGAAAGGGGGCTGATTTGAACTTTTATATATTTTTTATTTTTTATATATTTTTTAACATTTTTTTAACATTTTTTTGCGATTATGTTAAAGCTCAAATATGAGCTAATATATTGTGTTTGTTTTTTTTTCTTTATGAGCAATCAGGGATTTACTAGATAAATCCAAAAATTGCTCATTTCTTATCCTGGCCTGCCATCTAGTGGCCAGAATAAGAAGTTGCAGTTTGAAAACTGTAATCCTCACCAGCGAGGATTACAGTTTTCATATGGTGTACAGACACCCCGATTGGCCACTCGGGGCGTCTGTACACCACCCGGAAGCGTACGCTCCCGGGTTCAGACGTATCTCAGAAGGCCCAGGAAGACGCTGCCGATGGCGGTAAGTAGCGGCAAGTCTCTGCTGTCATGTCCCCGTACATGCACGGCGCTGGTTGGGAAGGGGTTAAGTCTTAAAGGTGTTTCTTTCTAGCCCCAAGGAACCAAGTGCCTCTGCTGATTGGGAACTCATCTGCTATTCATCTTTCAATATTGTAAATGTTCAAGAACAATGGTCCATAGTGTGCTGGAAGAATAAGGCCTTGTTCATACATCAGTTTTTTGATCAGTTATTTCCATCAGTTTTTTTTAAGCCAAAACCAGTAGTGGAGGCTATACACTGATAAGTATAATGAAAAGATCTGCAACTTTTCTCTGTTTCTGACCCGCACCTGGTTTTGGCTCACAATAACTGATGTAAAAACATGAAATAACTGATCAAAAAACTGATGTATGAACAAGGCCTTAATCCTTATTCTGACTTGTTTTAGTGAGACACGGTGTTGAAGAGCATTGGGGCCACACAGAAAAAAAGTCACCATGTATTTCAGTAGGCATGTTCCTTTTACCTTATAAAAATGTACTGGACTTTTTTTTGCTTGGTCAAGAGTGCTACACTTGCTGTATCAACAATATGTGTGCCACAAAGCCGAATTTCCTAGTGCTTCGTGTATTGAATCGATTTAACCTGAAATAGTGGTTGTCACTAGTGTTGGGGGGCGAATCAAAGTCCATAAAGTGGACTTCGATCCGAATTTCAGGATAAATTCGATTCACCACAAAGACAAATTCCCTCATGCTTCATGGTAGCGAATCGATTTAAACTAAAATAGTGCAAAAAACAAAACAAAAAAAATGCTACATTTGCTCACGACAGGCCAGTTGCCTCCATCTTGCTTAAAGATCTTTGCTGAAATACCGCACGCGGTGACATCATCTCGGGTCGTGTAAGATTTTGTGCCAGCTCTTCAAGCAATATGACGGTTGGCTCGTCGCGAGCAAATGGATTAGGTAAGTATATATATATATATATATATATATATATATATATTTTTTTTATTTTTATTTTACACCTTGCTTTGTGTATCAGATGCCGTGATCATGTATGAAAGGGGGTACAATGATTTGGGGTGGCGCAATCTCTGCTCTCTGTCATTGCACCCACTACTGAAATGCGCTTTGTGGCGAAGTAATTCATCACAAAGCAAATTTTTTTTGTAAAATTGAGCAAAGCAGCCGAATCGAATTTTCAAATACCTCGCTCATTTCTAGTTATCAATATAAGACTGTCAGGGATCCAACTCCTAATACACCGCTGATTAGCTGTTCTGCAGTAGCTCCGAAACTACACAGCTCTGTCTGCTGTGTAGTGGATGGAGCTGATTATTGTATTATTCAAGTGAATAGAAGCAGTGCTGCAGTAACCAGTCTTTTGTAATTCCAGGACTCAAGTTACTACAGAACAACTGATCGGCAGGCATGCCAGCTGATCTTGATAGGCCAAAATAATAAAAATCCCGGATTACTTCTTTAAGACTTTTGGCAGCACATTTATTCCAAACAATTGTCAGGATAATCTAAATGGGTAACAAAATTTAACTGGGGTCTCTGGTCTGCTCTATTACCATATTGTTGTCCTTGTGTAGTCCCAGTGCTCTGGATCCGCTACTCCCTGGACGCTGGCAGAGTCTTGTGGTCCTCCTTCCTGCCAGATTCAGCCTGCCTCCTGCTAGCATAGGCCTCTCCATCCTGTCTCTAGGGTGGGCATGCATGCTCCTTTTGGCTCTTAAAGGGCCAGCGTGTGCACCCTACGTCTTCCCCAGCCTATGGATGGTCATCCTTGGATATTCCAGACACCTTTACGGAAGGGAGTATTCTTGATCATAGACTGATCTAGCTTGCTAGTCATGGCGTAAGATGTGCTATTCCATTTGTCTGCCAGTCTACCGACCTCTGCCTGATTCCTGACTCTGGCCCTGGCCTGACCCATGCCTGAATACCACATTGACCCTTTTGTGCCTGCCCTGATGTCTGACCTTCTCATGGATTTTCACAAAGTCTTTCTGCCCTGACCTCAGCCTGTCCCTGACTATTAGTTTTGCCTCATCCCTCAGTGCCCCTCCCTGGTGTATCGGGGCCATTTGTCGGCTACTTTGGGACTAGTGCAGGAGGTAGCAGCCTGGTGGCTCCACTGCACTGAAGTCCAGATCCCTGTATAGGGGTTAAAGGGTGATAACCAGGGGACTGCCAGGATAATGCCCTTAGGTTTAGCCCAAAGTCAAACTGGTTGGTTGACACAGTGGTTCCACACCCACTGATCATTACAGCCCTCCGTACAGGAATTGCTTCATACTAATCAACTGCTGAGTTACTGAAATCTCTATTTTTTAAATTGTATTTTATTCCTATTATGAGTGCTTAAACCAACCAGGCTAATGGAAGCTGCCAGCATATTTGTTATATCTGTCAAGGATGCCCCATTATATGGAATCATTCCACATCTAGGTCTGGGCCATCTTCCAGAATACACAGACAGCTGCAAGCAGTTCTACCTTGAATGGTGCTATGGTAGAGCAGGTTCTTCAGATTCAAAAGTTGTTGTCTCCTGATGTGGCTGTGTTTTGGATACAGTAAAAAAATGCATCAAAGAACCGCGTGCGGTTTTTGAAACAACATACCTGTGCTTATAGTGCATTTTCTTCCAGCACGGGAAAACACACAGCAGACTTAAATTAAATGAATGTAACTCTAATTTGTAGTTAATGCGATTCAGTTTTGCTGCGTGTGATTTGCTTTTTTCCCTTTGCTGGCAGAAAATGCATCATAACTTCGGGTATGTTGTTGCAAAAACCATGTGTTTTTTTATGCATTTTTTGCCACATCCAAAACGCAGCACAGTATGTGTGATAGCACCATAAACAAAGAGAACTTGAGGAACAATAATAGCTTTAATAAAAATATAATAGACATGGTGCCTTAGTCTGATATTCCCTTCTCTATTCTCTATTACCATCTGTTTTCTTTGTTATTTTACCCTCCATAGCCCCAAATCCTACTTAGCTTGTCGCTGCATTTCAAGAAATGGATTTCAAGATCAGGATTAATGGTGTCCTCAATACTGAGGAATACAGGCAGATACGTATCCATCATGCAATACCATCAGGGAGGTGTCTGATTGGTTCCTAATTTATTCTACAGCAGGACAACCCTAACCCTAACTCCAACCATATGGCCAATAGGATTAAAAACTATCTTCAGCACAATGAAGAACAAGGAACCCTGGAAGTGATGATATGGCTCCCACAGAACCCTGATGTCTGAGATTACACGAAGGGACAGAAGGATTTCAGCAAGCCTACATCCACAGAAGAGCTGTAGTTAGTTCTCCAAGATGTTTGGAACAACCTCCCTGACAAATTCCTTCAAAATCTGTGTGTAAGTGTACCCAGAAGAACTGATGCTGTTCTGAAGGTAAAGGGTGGTCACACCAAATACTAATCTCATTTAGATTTCTCTTTTTGCTCATTCACTTTGCATTTTGTTAACTGATAAGAAAATTCTATTATTATCTAATTCTATTTTTGAAAGCATTTTTACATTGCATTTTTTTCAACACCTACCTAAAACATCTGCACAATACCATTTACAGTTTGAGGACGAGGGATCGCCATTGCTGCCCAGAAACGATAATTGGTGGTACCAGCACGAACAAGAGGATCACCTGATGAACAAGCATTTCACTCATTTAACAGGTGATCAGCGGCACATTTAGATGTAGGGAACGAGTGTTCGCAAGAACGGTCGTTCCTGATAATCTGTCCAAAAATCTGGCAGTCTAAATCCACCTTAACACTCATTATAGCTCAATTTTTCTCAAACTGATAAGAATTTTGTGTTTATGAGCTGTTGGAAGTTCAGAGATAAAGACTACACATGAGCAGTCAGGGATTATATCTGACAGGACTTTATGTGAACAGAAAGCTCTCTTCTCTGCAAATACACAGAGAATGACATCTTTACAGAGAAAAGAGCTGACATTTTTTAATGAACCAATTGAAAAAATTAATTGTGGCTCAAAATCAATAGAATGCAATAATAATAAAAAACAAACATTGCCCCCGAAGGTATCCATAGCCTTTAAATCATGTTTAAGATTAATCCATTATAATTATATCATTAAAAAGGTTTGAAAATCATTCACTATAATGCTGGCATAGATAACAATAACCTACAGAAACATAAATAACACTGAGATAACCTAGTGTAGAAGAACTGTTAACAATGATCCTTACAGCCCATAAGACCCTGCTGCCAACAGATCCTTGTACCTATTCCACTTTTCACCAAGAATAAGAATTTAGAGGGGGTGGGCACTGCAATGAGTGGTTATGGAAGATGTCACACTACAGATTTTTCCTTCTTGATCTGCTGACTGTTACTGTTTACAGCAATTAAGCGAAGTGGATAAAGCGCTACTCGAAAATCTAACTCTATTGAAACCAATGGTATCTGACAATTACCTGGCATACAAAGCGTAATCAATGCAGTTAGGCAGCTGTTATTTCCATCCATTTCAAGCCTAAACATTGATCGACTTGATTTTGTTCTATCTGAATGTTCTACCTACAAAACTAGTTACCAGTCTGCTCAGCTCCTTCTGCTCTATAAGGCCCTATTCACATACATCAGTGCTCTGCCAGTTGTTTTGTGGTGGAGTCAGACACAACCGATATAGTATATTTGTACTGTGCTTTAGTGCACTGGTCCGGCGTCTATAGACTGATAGCGCTGGACTTAAAAACACAGCATGTGCATTTTTCTGTCTGGTTCTAACATAACTGATGCACCGGATGTATGTGCACAATCCCACAGAATACGATGAGATCTGTATTGGCTTCATGTTGCTGAAAATGCCGGAGGGGAACCAATTTTCTTTAATGTCCCAATTTAGATTTTTTGAATGTTAGTAAGTATAATAAGGTCACAGCTGTGTCCCTCCTTTTATTTCTAGACTGTATTGCTAAAACATTCCAAAAAGTTTAGACTTTGACTCAATTCTACATTGATATCCCTCAAGATTAGGATGTACCTATCTCAGGGACAGATCATGACGCTGCTATGAGACCTTTGGAGATAAATCTTATTGGTCCCATCATGCCCATTGCTCCAATGTGATGAGAACAAGACTCCTCTATGCAGAAATGGTGCATAGCCCGGTGGGAGAGGGGAATTAAGATCCCTCACTATGGGAATCAATCTTCTAGTGCCATTTATAGGGATTCCATTTATTCTATGGGAATATCCAGTTATATTTGCTCACTGCAAATTAGATTTTCATTGTTATTTGCTAAATTTGCATTAGCAACCAGGAAACTGACTACTGAAGCTCTGACCCATAAATGCGCCCAGAATAGTTGTCAGTTACCTCTCCCCATAAAGATTTGATGGTAGGATCACCACAAAACATCACCGAGGAAAATTTTGGCTCTTCAGCGGCGCATGGGATATCTAGACTGGCATCACTGAAATGATGACTGAGATTTCAATCTGAGCACATGGACTGCTGGTGGATGGGCTTATTTAATGATGTGCACCCCTTCAAAAATGTATTGCATCCTCCAGCAGTTCAAGAGATATCAAGACCGTTGTATCAAACTCCGGTCTTAATCTCCCCTTATGTGTTGTGAAGTCTGTGCTAGAGAGATCTTAGATGGTGTTGGAGGATGTTAAAAGAGAAAAAAATGCTTTTTTGTAGATTGAGCTCACCCACTCCTATGGAGTCCACTTGTCTATGCGCAGACATCGTGTCAGTTACACTTATATAATCCAAAGGTAGAAAGTAAGTCCAGCACCAGGTCTGGAAATAAAATTCAATCCTTTATTGAAACATTATAAAATCAACTGTAATCGTCAAAATGCATCGTCCTACGTGTTTCTGACGCATACAACTTCCGTAATCATGACGAGATTAAGGACACTGTATAGGTTGGAAACATGTAGGCGTATTCACTTTCAATATTACAGTTGATTGTATCATGTTTCAATAGGATTGACTTTTAGCTCTGGACCTGGTGCTGGACTTACCTTATACCTTAGGATGTTAAAGGCTACGGACACCTTTCACATGGAAACAATTATTTTTACATATGTTAGTAATTACCTTCAGTAACAATGGATGCAAAAAAGTTTCACTCTGTAATCTTTATTCCTTTATTCTTTGATGCTCATATTGAGTTTGTATGCCGCTCCTAGTTTCTGACTTTTCACATGTGGCTGTGCTCCTCACAGTAATAAATACTGGATCTGTGTGTCCAGGATGCTGCTGCCTTCCCCTTGCAAACTGCCTTGTGTGTGCTTTCTACCCCATCTACAGCCTGTGTGTGCAGCATTCCTTCTATCCCTCTCTTTTTCACACACACCTGCTGTGTACACCCACCTCCATCTATGCTGCTATTTACAACACTGAGAAAAGGGGGATAAAGCAGACAGAGCTGTCAGACACAAGAACAATGCACGGATTAATTTATGTATGATTCTGCAGCACCAGCAGCTAGGTGCAGGAATAACACAAACTCTGCAGGGGCAAAATGGAAGGACATTTTTTAATGAAGACTATTTAGAAAGTTGTATCATTTTGCATTTAGAAAGCAAACAAGCATTAATAAAATATCTAATATTATAGTGATAAGGTGTCCATAGTTTTTATATGCTCAGATCAGTAATCAGTCTGGTTTCTCTGATTCAGTTGAATGATAATTTTAGTATAATTAAACCCACATAAGTTGCATAATTGTACTGAATTTGTAGTTTCTTCTAAGAATTGTTGGAAAGATGCTTCCAAATCTAAAAAACATCATCTTTGTATAATACTTACGTGTGTGGGCAGGTAAAGGTCATACACTGTCCCAGAGTCAACATCTATGGCATGAAACCCCACTGCAGATCCAAAAATAACCTTCAGCCTCTGCCCATTTTCCACGGTTAAGTCAACAAATAATGGTTTTTGATGCAGAGATGAAAATGACTAAAACAAAAACAGACGTAAATAGAAAATTACATAGAGGAATGGTGGCTCTCTCTCTCAAATATTATGGAATAGGTGCACTGTCAAAATTGGTACACCCCACCAATAAGACAAAGAAAATATTAGAAATAATATTGACAGGCACTCTATATCTGGATTTAAAATAATACTCTCAGTTTATTATACATACAAAATATAAAAACAGCTCATTAAAAATATAATACTACCAAACGAATATTCACCACTGTGGTGTATGTATAAAAATAAATAATAAAGAATAAGATCAAAAATAAAAATAAGAACTAGATTAACTACTTTTAGCCTTGGTTGCTATAGGTAACCACACTTTACATTGACACATATAGCTTGGGTAATGACAAACCAATATTGGGCTGTAATATATCTCACCAGGGATCCAAAATATCTTAGTACAATATTTTGATCTTGTTACTTCTTGTTGTTGCTTGCCATGGTTACTATGAACAACAGCACAATATATCCCTAAATCTGGGTGAACTAATGTTATAAATATGCTGATATTAGACTGATACAATGTGCTGTAGTGTGTCAACCAAGGTAGCAAGCTGAATTTAATCTGATAGCATTTTTTCCACACTTCTTATTATATAGCTTATAACTTATCCCAAAGTACTATTATAACGTTGGTGTTCATATAATACATATATATTAATTGTAGGTTATTATTAATAATAGTACCACTCCTTCGTGGTAGAGAGGTAGATGTTACTGTTTCAAGGAACAACTCCTCTGTCCAACTGATATTGTGTTATACCATTCAATTGCTAAATGGCATTATCCTCAGTTGATAATCCTTTTTCCACAGTGGTTAGGGAGGGAGACTCAATTAATACCGCGCCGTTACGGGTAATTGATATTCAGCATATTTATGAGAAGATTATTACTCCCAGTTCCAAGCTTGTGTACCATTCGCGGCGTCCCACGTGGTAATGTTGAACATATCACTCACCCTGCCAGTTCAGTAAGTACGCGGTTGTGATCTCACCCCACCAAGCGTGTTGGTCTCTTTCCTCAACGTCTCACGTGTCCGTACAGCCGCAATCCCAATGCTAAGCTCAGCGCTGTATGATGACAAGCAGTCCCACGTGGTAATCTTCATCCAATGGGCTTCTATCCAATGCTCACTATATCTTTTGAAACGCTAGGATTCGTGTCTCATATTTAATATCAAAGTTTCTATAGAAGTGAACATAGATCGGCATCCGGCTCCTTCTCAATTGGCAATGGGTGAAGATCAACGGGTTTGTCATTACCCAAGCTATATATGTCAATGTAAAATGCGGCTACCTATAGCAACCAAGGCTAAAAGTAGTTAATCTAGTTCTTATTTTTATTTTTGATCTTATTCTTTATTATTTATTTTTATACATACACCACAGTGGTGAATATTCGTTTGGTAGTATCTGTAAATAGAAAATTACACAGTAGCAATTAGTTCAGAATGATTATTCAGTTTAGTTGACCATAAGTAAACAGAACTGATCCACTGCAACACCATAATTATGTCAAGGTAGACCTCCAGAAATCAAAAAGTCTCACCCGCTGACCAAAAGGCCACCCATAACTGCCAAAGAACATTCTGGTATAAAAAAAGAACATGTTGTGGCAACTGAATCCCCTAGTAAAGCCCTTGTTGGTTGGGAAGAATTTGTCCAGCTTCTGCAGGGGGTAAGTAGTGTCACTTGATGTGAGCCATTCACATGAATGGCTGACTTGTTAGACAGGTTACACCAAAGTTCTGCCTCAATGAGGGAGTCCCACTCTAACATCCATATTCACTAATATTCTTTGCTAAACTTCTATACTGAAGTTCTGATCATATGGATTATAAATGCATGAGAAAACGGGTCAATAATTGCTTTTGTACATTCCTCTATACAGGCCTCTCCATAACCTTGGCTCATCCAGTGATAAATGTAAGACAGTTTCCATGCTCTCTTATATTTAGACCATTTTCTACAACTACGACAGGCCCTCTGACTTGCCCCCTTCCCCGCCCACAATTTTAGACCTGGCATAAGCAGGACGAAGTCACAGATAGTGGCCAAATGACCATTGCGCCACCATCTGCGCCTGAAATATGCATCATTTAGTATAGTAAATTAGCACCTCAGTTCTTAAAATATAACCACTTTAGACTAAATTATTTAGATTATCCATGCTCACAAAAATGACTTAGTGGAATTAGGAGTAATAGTAATGCAAAGGCATCAGCTATATAGAATACACAAAATACCTATGATAAACCAATGTGGAGGTCCCTTCGTGTGTTGCCCCGTTGATCTACTTTGGTAGACACTGGTGGAATCTACTACCCCCATACTTGGGCAGCAGGAACTGCTTGACACAGGAGCCTATAAGTATAGACCCCCTTGTGCTTGCTAGCACCCGCTGTACATTCCTATACAGCACTTCAATGTGGGCACTAGATACAGCAGAAGCCACTGTTCACAGAAGCCAGTGAGTGTTGCGCCCCAACTTTTTACTGCCCACATCACTCTGTATATGCCTGTACAACGCTTCCATGTGGGCAGCCTCCCTCCCCATTTGGTACTGCCCACATCTCAATGTCTATTCCTGTACAACACTTTGATGTGGACGCTGACTGTTTATAGCAAGATCTGCTCTCCGCTACACGGCAGAGTGAGTGGTGCAGCATTTTTTTTCTTAACCCCCCGCCAAACTGCAGACCACAGTGTCCACTAAATTAGAAACAATTAGGTGTCAAGACCCCCTTTATTGGCATAAAATGGATTGTAGTCAGTGGTAACAAACAGCCTGTTTAATAAAACTCTGCACTTTATTTTTTTTCATTAAAATAAATGTTTTTACCATCTTCCTAACATGCACACACTTCATCTATACCATTACATTTGAAGTCTGTAATCTAGGCCAAATGGCTTATTATAGATCAGGCCTAAGACTTTTTTCCAAACGGTCATCATTGTTTGACTTACATTTTTCATGAAAGATTTTGAAGAAAAAAAGCAGTGAATGTATTAGAAAATAAACCTGATTGAAAATAAGATGTCTCCTATGACAATGTTCCCAGTGTGTGTTTCTTCTGAAATCCCCTGTTACATCTATCCTCGAATATCTGCTATTTGAAGACTGCACAGGGGATTGTATCTTAGAACTCTAAAGACTTCCAATCAGTTTGATCTAGGACCTTGCAGCTTGTGTGATGCCCGCCGCTGATCCCTCTGCTGATACTCAGATATAAAGAGCACAGTCTCACATAACTAACCTTTGATTTGAAGGTTATAGCTTTGGATTGTAGTGTTCAACGGTACTGAGCTTTATGCCTAAATTATTTTATTTCAAAAGCAATACTTCTCTAGATCATTCAGTTGTGAACTCACAAGACGCCACCAAGTAAACCTAATTTTAATTTTAAATATCTTTGATGCAAATGTTTAATGTTGCATTAAGATAAGATGCAGATATTATGTATATTTAGAAATTTAATCTGACTCCTTAATACAATTTATTAGCATTACCTACTAATTAATAACTGCTGCTATGCCCTTGGATGAGCAATGTCTAACTAATTTCTCTGGCAGCAGAAGTAAAGTCATAAAAATGCAGGTCACCAGCCATGATAGATTAAGATCTTTTGAGGTCAGAACTAGCTTAGGCCTATTTCACACTTCCGGCAGGAGTTCTGGCAGGCTGTTTCGGTAGAGAAAAGCCTGTCGGAGGTCTCTAGAACCGGCTTTGCAGGACATTTACTGGAATACCCTCTGGCATCATTGACTATGATCGGGTCCTGTGGAGATACGGCTGCTACCCGGCAAATATACCGGGATTTGGACGCACAGATACCGCTATGTGCCGGAGTAGCTGCCAGAACTCCTGTGGGTAGTGTGAAAGAAGCCTAGGTAGTGTTCTAGGTCTTTTTAAAGAGATCAGCTGTGTATGGAGACTTATAGACAATGGGAAAAAAGCATGCAAAGTAATATCTCCCAAAGAAAGAGAACCACTTTGTCACAAATCAGTGGGTGTGAACCCACTGTGCCACGTAACCAACCTCCTCTAAGGGCGTTGTCTAAGTGAACCCCTTGTTCTTCGCAGTATCCCAGATGGTGGGGATAGACTTTCCTGAGGGGAACACCAGGTCACTACCTATTGAGGAGGATTGGCACAAGAGGCAGCTGGTCCAGGTGGACCAGGAGGTACCTTAGTAAGATACCAGAGGTACAGACATAGTAAGTAGGCCGAGTCATAACCAGGAGAAACAGTGCAGGAACAAAGGATGAGGCAGAGGCGAAATCAAACAAGCAAAAGGTCAGAGCAGGCAGCACAGGTAAAGGTTAGGCAATCTGAGAGTCGTGGAGCGGGTTCACTGCTGAACACTGAGCTGGGGACCCCAGTGGTATGCACGGGACATCGGCGGACAGCAACCGATGTTACACACCTCATTAGCACCACCTGGCGGAAGTGGCTACCTATGAGGTCAGAACTAAGACACTCCTTACTCTGTACTTCTGAGCACTTCATCTTGGATATCCAATTACAAAATATGTTGTTCCATACTTGATGTTTCTAAATGAAGACTAATATGAGAACTGTGATCAGGGCTTGAAGTAAAACATGGAGCTAGTTCACTGCCCAACACTGAGCTGGGGACCACGGCGGTAAGCAGGGGGACATCAGCAGACAGCAACTGCTGCTACACACCTGATTAGCACCATCTGGTAGAACTGGCTACCTATGAGGTCAGAACTAAGACTGTACTTCTGATCACTTTGTCTGGGATATCCAATTACAAAATATGCTGTCCCCCACTTGATGTTTCTAAATGAAGACTAATATGGGAACTTTTATGATGGGTTTGGGACAATATACTATATATAATAATCTAATCACAGTCTTCCTAAGGTATTAAAATGCACCAACTGGAAAAGAAAACGCTTTGTTTTTATCACTATAGGCATCAGCCATAAGATTGTTTGTAAAAGACCGTTTTGCATTCGAGTACACTAGGGATTGGCTGTCCAGGCCTTGTCTAATGGCCTGGTACAGAAGGCCATTGATGAAAAAGTGCCCCACATGTTATAGATTAAGTGGAGGACTATACTCTAGAATTATTTGCAGTTGGTACTTTGTGTGTTGTTTGTTAGGCTGGCTATCTGTGTTCACTGCTATCTGGCTGTCCTGGGCAGGTGCAGGTGTTGCTTCACTCTCCCTGTGTGTATTGGGATTAGTTCTCTGTGAAATTCCTTTCAGCAATGTGATAGTTAATGCTTTCTTCTTGCTCCCTGTCCATCTGCTGTCTAAGGTGCTGACCAGCCTTCCTATTTAGCTGGACTGTGGTTTCACCTCCTGGCCTGAGCTTTGGTTTTTCTAGTGTGTAGCAACCAACCAAAGTGTGACCTTTTGTCTGACTACCCATCTACCAAACCTTGCCTGTCTTCCATTTCTGTTCCAGCTCCTGCCCTGAACTTGGAATTGCTATCTGGATTATGCACATATTTAGCTTGTGCAGACCTTGGACTGTATGTCTTATTGTAACAGTGGCTGCTGTGCGCAGCTGTTCCCCTGCTTACCACCCCGGTCCTGGGCGCCGTGTTCAGCGGTGATCTGCTGTCTATACTTCTCATTCCACTGGTGCAGTTCTGGGCTCTGTCTGTGTAGTTCTGTTTTAGGATCCACTCCACAGTTTCCATTTAGCCCTGCTGCCTGTTCCTTGCATCACTCCCTCTGGACCGCTGCATTTTGGATCATGTGGGTTAGATCATGTGACCATGTTGGATCATGTGGGTTGGATCATGTGACCTCGTTGACCAACCCTGGTCCACCTGCTCATATATAAGTAGCTCAACCCTTTTCCCAGATGCCTCAGTATCAAGGTCCTTTGTCTTGCATTTGGTTGTGCTTGTTCCTGTTTGTGTTCCAGTGTTCCTGACTCATGCTTACAGTATGTTACCAGACTCTGCTACCTGCCTGATCCCTGCCTGCCTGCATTGACTCTCCTGTTGCCGACCCAGATTGCCTGACTTGTACCTGTACCTCCTGCCCTGACCCATTGCCTGTCTGACTTCACCTCTGCCTCATCCTTCAGTCCTGCATTGTTGCTCCTGGTAACGACCCGGCCCTCTGACCACCGCTGTACCTCTGGTACCTTCGCAGGTACCTCCTGGTCCGCCTGGACCAGCTGCCTCATGTTAAAACCCTCCTCAAGAGGTAGCGACCTGGTGTTCCCCTTGGAAAGTCTATCCCCACCATCAGGGGTATAGTGAAGATCGAGGGGTTCACTTAGACAACGCCCTTAGAGGAGGTAGGGCATGAGGCACAGTGGGTTCACACCTGCTGATTCATGACACTTATGTCTGGTCCCTTGTTACTTCACACCAGTGTATCTGAAACTTGCAATTTGCAAGTTTGGTGTTCGGATTCGGGTTATCTAAGAATTCCATAATGGATTCCATTACCATGGACCATAACGGAATTCTATGACAGCATGCACCACAGAAGCCTATAAGAGGCATTCTTTATTGCATTCCGTCATAATAAAAGTCTAAGGCCAGCATACACTTCTATTATTCACACGGCCCTTGTTTATCTGAAGCAGGTCTAGACAGTTGGTCCATAAACTTACGTAATTTACAGGATTAGTACATCTGCCCCAATGATAATTTGTCCATGTAGTACTTATTCTCATTTCACACATTGGTGATTAAAACTATTGAATCTCTATCTATATTGATCCAGGATAAGCTGAGGAGTCTGGTTTTGAACAAGGTTCCATGATAAATGACACCATTTACACTCAAATTCAGAAATTAAGCATAGAACCAGATGAGGTATTACATTTTCCAGTTTCCGTCAGGGTGGCTCAGGCACACTACTGGCTCTACTTCTCAATTTTGACAAAAATTCTAGTGCACTTTGGCACAACTTGGCAAAATATGTTGCATGTAGTGTTTTTCTTTGTGGCCACACTTGACAATCGAAGTGACTTAGTATAAAAGGGGTGAGGCCTAAATGTGACTTTTTGCTCCAACATACACAAACATTTGTGTCATCAAAATTCAACTAAAAGTTATATTAAACTTTTAAACAGGAAGTTTATAGATATCTGAGATTTATCTTACTGAGCAGTTGTTATAATTCTAGTGCATTTAAAGGGATTATCCAAGACCCTAACAGACCTAGAGTGGCTGACCTGCAGTGGTGATCATACTTACCTTGTCAGGACCAGCAGTACTGTGGGTCTCTTTGCCTGCATTGCTGGTCCATCCACTTCTGTTATTTGATATAGGTGCAGGGGAGCCGGTCCTGGTTTTCCACCTGACTCCTCTGCCTTGCTGTTTTATGTTTTGTGTGTCATCTAGCAGGTGCTGGACTCTGCCTCTCTCCCTGTGTTCTATTTGTTGCCTGGTGTGGCTGTCAGTCTCCCTGCACCTATCTGGTATTAGGGCGGGAGCTCTGGCAGCATTTAGGTCTGACATTCCACCCTTTGGTTGCCAGTGTTTGGTTCTTCCTGCACCAGCGAACTTCTGCATTATTGCCTGCTGTTATATCCTGCTGCTTCGTGACCTCCTGTTATTGACCCCTGCTTGTTCCTGGACTACGTTTTGATAGATATCCTCTGTACCGCACACCTCCTGGTTTGACCTCGGCTAAGTATTACCTCCGCTTGCTTTTGCTCTGGCCGAACGTATCTTCCCGGTGTACTCGGACTATTGATTCCTTGTTCTCTGTCATAGTTTGTCTTAGGCCCCTCCTCCCTATTCAGGTTAGGGACCGCCGTCTGGTTGTCCGCTAGGGCCTAGCCTAGTTGAGGCAAGTAGGCAGGGACAGGGGATTGGGGTGAGATAGGGGTTGCCCATTTCCCCTGCCTGACAGAAACACTGGCCAACAAAAAGTCTGAGTCCCTTATACGTCCTGCCACATTTATGCTACCCATGGAGGCCATGTCCGCTGTGGTCACTCAGGTCCAAGCCTTGACCAAGATGGTCCAGGATCTATCTACCCGCCTTACAAGCCCAAGAAACCGCACAGGTACTGCTCCGGTTTCTCCTCCCACCACCCAGCTGGCGACCCCAGAACCCAAGACTGCACTACCTGACTTGTTCTCTGGGGACCGCAAAAAGTTTTTTGCTTTTAAGGAGGGCTGTAAACTGTATTTTACTCTGCGCCCCCGTTCCTCTGGCACTGAGGAACAACGGGTTGGGGATAGTTATGTCACTACTCCGGGGTGATCCCCAGAACTGGGCTTTTTCTTTGCCTTCTGACTCCCCTCTTCGTTTTCCCCTCAACGCTTTTTTTTCTGCCCTTGGTCAAATCTATGATGAGCCTGACCGCCTGCCTACGCTGTCTCACAGCTGCTCAACCTCCGTCAGGGCAGACAAATGGCTGAAGACTATTCTGCCAATTTCAGACAATATGCCACAGAGTCTGGTTGGAATGACCAGGCTCTGAAAGATTTGTTTATGACTGGTTTGTCTGATAATATTAAAGATCTTCTTTTAGCCCACCCTGAACCGAGGTCTTTGGATGAGGCCATGAATCTAGCCATCCGAGCTGATCGTCGGCTGAGGTCACGACGTCCACCCCGGGTGCCAGGTGTTCGTCCATCTGTTTCCAGCCAACCTGCAGTTTCCTCTGGCTCCGAACCAATGGAACTCGGTACCTTGACCCTGAACAGAGAAGAGAACACCGGTTAAGACATCATCTCTGCTTCTATTGTGGAAGTCCTGAACATCTACTCCACGCCTGCCCCAAGAAGCCTCAGCAGGAAAACTTCCGCTCCTAGGCAGTTTTCGGGAGGATTGTCTAGGAGCTCAGGTACTCCCTGTTGTATCTAAAATGTTCCTGCCCTGTACCATTGAATTTAAGTCGACCTCTTGTACTGGGAAGGCCTTCTTGGATTCTGGTGCTGCGGCTAATTTTGTGGATTTTGGTTTCATTTCTCAGATATTACCTACTTTAGTTCCATTGTCTCCCCCATTCAAGTCTCGGGGGTAGACTCTACCCCTCTTGTCGCAGGTTTAGTCCGTTTTTCCACCCCTGTTGTCAAATTGATTGTGGGTGCTATGCATGAGGAAAAATGCACCTTTTTGGTTATGAAGAATTTATCCGTTAATGTGATTCTTGGTTTACCATGGTTGCGTGAACACAACCCTGTAGTGGATTGGTGTTCTCTTGAGTTGGTTAAATGGGGGTCACAATGTGGTAGTCATTTGACCCGCCTTTCTCTGAACTCCTCTTTTGTCTCAGATTCAGATCTCCCTATGTTCATTTCCGATTTTGCTGACGTGTTTTCTAAATCTCAGTCGCAGGCCCTACCGCCACACCGGGAGTATGATTGTAAATTGATCTGCTCCCAGGTGTGAAACTACCCAAGGGTCGTATCTACAACCTGGTCCATGGCGGAGAGGGAGTCTCTCAAGGCTTATATTGATGAAAGTCTGGCTATAGGACATATTCGACCCTCTGAGTCCCCACTGGAGCTGGGTTTTTCTTTGTTGAGAAGAAGGATGGGGGACTCAGGCCATGTATTGATTATAGGGAGCTGAATAAAATTACTGTCAGGAATTCTTTTGCTCTTCCACTCATCCCGGACCTTCTCAATCAGGTCACTGGGGCTAAATGGTTCTCCAAGCTCGATCTCAGGGGAGCCTACAATCTGGTCAGGATTCGTGAAGGTGATGAGTGGAAGACGGCATTTAACACTCCGTTAGGTCACTTTGAGTATCTGGTAATGCCGGTTTGGTTTGTGCAATGCACCCGCTGTGTTTCAGGGTTTCATGAATACCATTTTCCATGATTTGATTGGTACCTACATAGTGGTTTATCTTGATGACATCCTGGTATTTTCCCCTGATCTTAGATTCTCATCTCGAGCAGTACGTCAGGTTTTGTCTCGTTTACGTACCCCATCACTTGTTTGCAAAATTAGAGAAATGTATTTTTTGTGTCCAGAAAATATCATTTTAGGCTATGTTATTACACCCACAGAGGTACAGATGGATCCGGGTAAGGTTCAGGCGATAACGGATTGGGTGCGACCCACTAACTTAAAGCCTTACAGCGCTTTTTAGGTTTCGCTAATTATTACAGAAACTTCATCAAAACTTTTTCTGTTATCGCCAAACCTCTCACAGATCTTACCCGGAAAGGGGCAGACGTCAGTAATTGGTCCCCTGCTGCAGTTTCTGCTTTTGAGTCTCTGGAAAGCTGCGTTTACTGCTGCCCCCTGTTCTGATACAACCAGACTTATCTAAACCGTTTATTGTTGAAGTTGATGCGTCCGAGGTCGGGGTTGGTGCAGTTCTATCTCAAGGACCACCAACACTCACCAATCTCCGACCTTGTGCTTATTTTTTCTAGAAAATTCTCCTCCTCTGAACGCAATTATGATATTGGTAATCGTGAGTTGCTAGCCATCAAGTGGGCATTCGAGGTTTGGAGACACTTTCTGGAGGGGGCTTTGCATCAGGTGACTGTTATCACAGACCACAAGAATCTGGTTTACCTAGACAATGCCAAGCGTTTAAATTCTCGTCAGGCCAGATGGGCATTGTTTTTTGCTCGATTTGATTTTGTGGTCACTTTTCGCCCTGGGTCGAAGAATATAAAGGCTGATGCTCTCTCCAGAAGTTTTGGGACCCCTGAGTATCTTGTTGCTGAACCAGCAACATCTACCGCCTGGTATTGTCATAGCTGCCGTCTCTCTCACCTTTCGACCCAAATTATCTCTGAGCAAGGGTCAGCCCCAAAAGACCTTCCGGAAGGCAAGTTATTCGTTCCCTTGGAACTCCGCCTGAAAGTGTTAGAGGAGACTCATGCTTCTGTGTTGTCTGGGCATCCTGGGATTAAGAATACTCTTGATATTTTGAAACGGGATTATTGGTGGCCTCGAATGGCACAAGATGTTGAGTTGTTTGTTCATGCCTGCCAAGTGTGTGCCAGGGGAAAGAGCCCAAGGCAACGTCCTGAGGGTCCTCTTCTTCCCCTGTCAATTCCGTCTAAGCCATGGTCACACATTGCCATGGACTTCATAACCGATCTACCACCCTCTCAGGGGAATACTGGTCATTTGGGTGGTGGTAGACCGGTTCTCCAAAATGGCTCATTTTGTGCCCCTCAAAAAGCTTCCCTCTGCGGAAGAACTGTCTGTTGTATTTATGTCACACATTGTTCGTTTACATGGTCTTCCTGTGGGACATAGTGTCAGATAGAGGTGTACAGTTTGTCGCAAGATTTTGGCGAATTTTTTTGTAAAAAATTAGAAGTCAATTTGTCATTTTCCTCTGCCTTCCAATCCACAATCTAACGGTCAAACAGAACGAATGAACCAGGAACTCATACAGTATCTCCGTTTGTTTTGTTTCTGGATTCTCAGCATCTATGGTCTAATTTTATTTCTTTTGCAGAATTTGCTGTAAATAACCGCACTAATTCTTCCACTCAAACTTCACCTTTCTTTTGTAACTATGGTTTTCATCCCAGGTTTTCTTTTTTCTCCTCCTACCATTTCTGACACTCCTCATGCAGACACATCCATTAACAAACTGTGCACAGTTTGGACCCGAGTTCAGCAGAACCTTCGGGATTCCCAAACCAGACTCCTTCATAACACAAACAAAAAACGTTTTATTTCTGCGCCATTCTCGGTTGGTGATAAAGTTTTATTGTCTACGAAAAATCTTAAGTTAAAGGTTCCTTCTCTAAAACTTGCTCCCCGGTATGTTGGTCCGTTTTTGGTTACCCGTGTTATCAAATCCAGTTTCCTACAAGTTGTCGCTTCGCAGAGTTGGAAGGTTCATGATACCTTTCATAAAAGTCTTTTTGAAAAGGTATGTTGCTCCAGTGCTACCCCTCCCTGATCCTCCTTCTCCTACCTTGGTACAGGGTGAGCTTGAGTATGAGGGGAGAAGATTGTGAAACTCTAGGTGGGTCAGGGGGTCCTTACAGTAATTTTGGTGCACTGGAGGGGTTTCGGTTTGGAGGACAGGTCGTGGGTCCCTGCTAAAGATGTTCATGCACCTCGCTTGGTTAAGTCTTTTCACCAAGCCTGTCCTCTGAAGCCGTCTCCTCACTTTAAGGGTCCGAAGGCCCCCCGTAAGAGGGGGGGGTACTGTCAGGACCAGCAGTACTGTGGGTCTCTTTGCCTGCATTGCTGGTCCATTCCACTTCTGTTAATTTGATATAGTGCAGGGGAGCCGGTCCTGGTTTTCCCCTGACTCCTCTGCCTTGCTGTTTTATGTTTTGTGTGTCAATCTAGCAGGTGCTGGACTCTGCCTCTCTCCCTGTGTTCTATTTGTTGCCTGGTGTGGCTGTCAGTCTCCCTGCACCTATCTGGTATTAGGGCGGGAGCTCTTGGCAGCATTTAGGTCTGACATTCCACCCTTTGGTTGCCAGTGTTTGGTTCTTTTCCTTGCACCAGCGAACTTCTGCATTATTGCCTGCTGTTATATCCTGCTGCTTCGTGACCTCTGTTATTGACCCCTGCTTGTTCCTGGACTACGTTTTGATAGATATCCTCTGTACCGCACACCTCCTGGTTGACCTCGGCTAAGTATTACCTCCGCTTGCTTTTGCTCTGGCCGAACGTATCTTCCCGGTGTACTCGGACTATTGATTCCTTGTTCTCTGTCATAGTTTGTCTTAGGCCCCTCCTCCCTATTCAGGTTAGGGACCGCCGTCTGGTTGTCCGCTAGGGCCTAGCCTAGTTGAGGCAAGTAGGCAGGGACAGGGGATTGGGGTGAGATAGGGGTTGCCCATTCCCCTGCCTGACATACTTACCTGGTCCCCATTGCTCCAGGGTTGGCTCTTCTTCTCTCTGCAGTGCTGAAATCAACATCCTGTTGATGGGGTAGGGAGGAACAAACAAGGAAAGTAGGTCACTGATGCAATCAGTGATTGGCTGCAGTGCCCATATGCTGCCACTTTGTCACCAGCATGTTGATTTAAGTGCAGCAGGGAGATGAAGAGTCTGCCGAGGAGCGATAAAGACCGAACCCAGAGCTGGGGACCAGGTAAGTATGATCACCACTGTGGGTCGGACACTCTGGGAGGTCTGTTGTAGTCTTGGATAAACTCTTTAAATACTCCCCGTCTACATATCTACCCTGTCTAAAGGTCCCTTTACACTGAACAATTTAGCAAGTGATTGTTGGGAAAGAAGCGTTCCTTCCTGGCAAGTGCCTGCTCATCATTGAAGGAGACTAATTCTTTTACGTGCAGTGATCTTCACCACAGTATGTGTAGGAGCGATGGCTAATGTCATTGCTTGTTCCCATCCAGAATCATTGTTTGCTGGCAGCAACATGTGATTAGACAGCACAATCTGTTGCTGGCAAACAATGATTTTGGTGTCCACTAGAGATGAGCGAATCATTGAAAATTCACTTCGGCGAATGTTCGACGAATTTTTGACAGGATTCGTTCTTAAAAAATAATCATTGTTTTGTGAACATTCCTAAGCAAATTACAAACATACAGTCAGCGTAGTTAAAAGTACGCAATACGTAAGCATCAGCGTACAAAAGTGCGTACGAAGTGCACTATTGACTTGCGATTGCGTCATACGCACGAGGCTAGGCCGCAGCGTACAGTCCTCAGAGGCAGTCCATATGAGGTAGAAAAGTAAGGTGCTCACTGCTAGCTATCCAGCTAAGTGCATAATTTACTAAAAACACCATACAATAAGTGCATAATAGGACACATTGCAGTACCGGAAAAAAAATACACACAATGGGCTAAAGTGCTTGAACGTTGCTGAACCAGTAAAAACAGTGTAGCTAAAATACAGCAAAAACATAATTATGCAAACATTTTAGTGCAATCAATTTCACATTTGCAAGCATAAAAGGCTCAGATATACGTTCGAGTCTCTCCTCGTGGCTCCTTGGCATGAGAAAACACTGGAACAGACTCCAAAATTCAATTAGAATCCACGTGAGGTAATTTTGTAATCCAAACAGGTAAGGTGTAATCCACATGGATAATAGAAAATAGCAGCAAATAGAGAACCCTCTTTGCAAAGGGGGCTCCCAAATAACCTGAGAAGGGGGGAAAGGGAAATAGGTGTGCTTAGGAGCAAATGGAAATTTTCTGCAGAATGGGGGGGGGGTCCTGACAAGCCATGTCCATCTGGCTGAGAGTCAAACAGGGGGCAATACAAACTAAACAAACAAAAAAGTGCCAACTAGCTCTCACCAATCAGGTGCAGTCCATGGTGTGGCTCCCATAGGTCCTCTTGAAGTGTCCTTGAGACAGCCAGTAGTTGGGTCCCTTAGATGAGGGACCTGAAGTCCTCCTCGCTTGAGCTGCTACTGAAGGACATCAGAGGACGCTCCTGCCTCTTATAGGCCACGCTCACTGCCGTGGTGGAACTCCACTGCCCTCTTCTTCCGGAAGTTGGATTTGACCGGGTCCGGGTGGTGGTCACGCTGGTGAGCGCTGCAGCCACTTGCGCTTATCCGGATACTCCTGCCGGGACAGCAGGGGTAAGGACTTCTAGCTGCAGCAGTTCCGGCAAGGTTGCATCCAGGGAAGAAGCGCCAGCTCCCCTGGATGCTGCTGGCTTCATCTTCCACGGTAGTTGGTATTGGTGTATCACCGTGGATTGGAATGTAAATGATTAAGTTGTCAGCTGACCCAGCTGAAAGGACTGTGATGGTGGTGGTGGCAGTACAGGTATCAGAGGCTCTGGCTGTGGCTTTTCCCTGAACCAGAGAACGCCATCTGGGGACTCCTGAAGACAGCGCACGTGTCCTGGACCTGGTGGTTCATCCGGCCACACTTCTGGTTCCGATGTAGGTACCGAAGGCTTAGAAAGTAGGGTAACCCCAGTAGCAAAGGGGCCTTTCAGGGACGGCATGGGGGTGTACTCCACCTGATCCCCTACATACAGGCTGTGACGAGGCTGGGGAAGGTACGGCCGTTTAACTGACCTGCAGCCCACGAAGTACTCCTTGCCATCCTCGTTGTCTGCCAGGAAGCCAGAGCCTCGCTCCACAGAAAACCACAGGACAATTCCCTTTTGGCGCTCCAGTTTAGGATCTCCCGGCCTAGGATGGTCCAGTACCTGGTTTACCCAGTCCTCCACGGCATTCTTGTAGTCCCAGAGGGTCTGCGTGTGGGCCATTACCGATGCTGGCACAAACGGGTTCTGCCTCATGGAAGGTGTTGCTGATCTCCTCCTGGGTGGCGAAGTGGACGCTCCAGCCGCCTCTACCACACCAGCCACAGCAGCAGCACCAGCCGCCACACGACGAACCACCTCACGATGCGCACTGAATGTCACTGAAGCTGGGTTTCTCCTTTTGAGTTCAGAGTGTGACACCCTGAGCGGGCGGTGGTTCGGGGAACTCCCAAAGACCATCTGGTTCCAGTTCGGACGTAGCTCTTTAGGCCATGCTTGCTACTACTGATCAGTGTTCAGCGCTGGTCTAAATTGGTTTAGAGGCGGGTGGAGTACTGAGGGTGGAGTCTTCACTCCCTATATGTGCAAATAGTTAGATCCCGGTGGGCTGGGCTGGTTTTTTCCAGTTCTGAGGGGGGCGTATCTTTACTTTCCTGCTCTTGCAGGGGCGTATCGTCATTTTCCAGCTTCATGACGAATGTGTACGTTTCGTACGTAGTGTATGTATCGTACATATCATTAGCGTTCAACATTTTACAAAAATTTACAAATAATATGAAGTGAATCTGAAAAAATCCGGATTCGCTTTGAAGTAGAAAATTTGTAAGATTCGATACGAATAGATTCGCTCATCTCTAGTGTCCACGCAAATGATCCTATTACCCAATGAACGAGCATTTTGCTTGTTCATCAGGTAATCGGCGGCACCTTTACACTGGCAGATAATCGCTAATGAGTGTTCCTAAGAATGCTTGTTATCGATTATCTGGCTGAATTTCTGCCAGTGTAAAGAAACTTTAACTCATAGTAAATCTCAGCCTGTATGTTTTGGAAAAAACATCACTTTTTGTGCCGTTTTTTATGCACGTTTTTCTAGACCAAAAATGTTGCAACCAGATGTTACATGAAAGTCTACAATTAAATGTAAAAGTTAATACAAATTAATGTTTTGGTAGCCTTTTTTGTTAGTTTTTTTTGGGTGCCTAAATAGTTTTTTTTTTTTTTTTGTTTTTTTTGTTTTTACGTTTTTCTGTTTTTGTCTTTTTTTCCCCAATGGCTTTCTCTATAGGACATAAAAAAGACCTGATAAAAATGCATGTTAAGTATAACAAGTTTAGTTAAGTTTTAACAAATTTAAAAGCATCCACCAAAAATGCTTGTTAAAGACAGACCAAATGAAAAAAGCTTAAAATACATGGTATTATTGTATCAGAAAAAAAAGACACTGAAAAAAATTACAAGGGAAAGAGACCTCAAAGAAAACTGGAATAAATTTCTATATTAAATGTCATCCAGAGTTATGAAACGGCAGATTGTTGCACACAGAAGCCTATAAACTCGTACATCCGAGTTATAACCTAATAGTCATAGGTCATTGAAACTTGTGAATAGTTAGACAAACGACCAAACTGTCATAGTAAGAATGAAAATAAATCAATGACTTCAAATACTAGTATTGTCCAATTTTCTATTTGAGTCATCTCAGTAGTGGTTAATTTCTACTGGAGCAAGTCACTGCTATAGTCCTAACGTAAGTTATAGAAAAGTGCAATAATCTGAAATGAAATTAAATGAGGAAACACTTTTAGGGGAAAGAAGAAGGAAGAAGAGAAAGTGTACTTTGGAAAGCGCAATTTAACGCTAGTTGGACTGACACT
The DNA here is from genome assembly GCA_900303285.1 of Rhinella marina. Classification (NCBI taxonomy): domain Eukaryota; kingdom Metazoa; phylum Chordata; class Amphibia; order Anura; family Bufonidae; genus Rhinella; species Rhinella marina. Next base: position 79,670 of record ONZH01022777.1, read on the forward strand.
GTTCAGTGCACAACTGGCACATTTTATACAGAAATGATGGATGACTCACCTTAAAAGCCATAAATTTATGGTATGGCTTTGGCGCCCATGCATACACTTCCACAGAGTTCTTTAGAGCAATAACAAGGAATTTTATTCTTTCATATTTAACTGCAATGAAAAAAAAGAAAAAAAAAGATCATGTGAAGAGCAAGAAACATATCTTACGGGATCTTCATGAAAGCATCCTACAAATATGTACTTATCAAACTGAATGTGTCCATTACCATAATACTCTTTATAACATCCATACGTTCTGTCCTATACTATAAGTTAAGCCTCATTCACACGTCCGTAATGACATCTGTGACAGGGATAGTCAGTGGTTTGGTCTGTGTGTCTATTTTTTGCCTTCCATGTGTCATCCATATTCCATTAACATCGCTAGGCTACTAATGGTGTCTGAAAACCACAGACCAAATATGGATGGCACCTGTGTTATATCTGTGGTTTTCACAGACCCATAGACTATACTGTGTATGAGGAATCCATAATTACAGTCAAAATAAGGCATGCTTCTGTGGTGTATCCATGGACCCAAAGTCCATGGAAGACCACTGATGTGTGAAAGTCAATGGATACAGGAGCAGTCCTTGGAGACCATGGACAGCATGCATAGACAACTCACTGATGTGTGAAAGAGGCCTTATTCAGAAATATACATAATGAGCAGAAATGCAATAATTTGGGGTGGTAATCTGGAAAAGAATATGACGGTTGAGCCATCAGTAGTGTAAATATAGTGGAATAAAAAATCTGCAGTTTGTTATTTCCAAATGAAAGCTAGAAAGCAGAAGTGGCTAAAGGTCAGTGGTGAATAAGAGTGGGGGCTGCAAGTGAGTATGGCTTCAGCAGTAAGATGCAGCCTGTGGCCACAACACTACTGAAGCCAGTTATTGGCTGTAGTGGAGGATGTGACCATGCCATGCAGTGCCGGCTGTAAACACTCTTTGGACCGGAACATGGACACAGCGGAGGCAGCGCAGAGGACTGGAGCAACGGGGAACAAGTATGAATTTACTTTTTCAGGAGGCAATCTGCAGGTAATACATAATATGTAATCATTGTTGGAAAAACTCTGGAAGTGTATGCCTGTCCAGATCTTAAAGAGACAGAACCCCTAATTGTGTGGATTCAGACTGGAACTATGACTGTCCTGTTGGGTCTACAACCATTCTCTAGTTTGCAAAGTAGAGATTATGCAACACCATGTTGCATACTTATGGCTGTGGTAGGTCAAGGGTCTGTGAAAGTTTGTGTAGAAACACCTCTGCTGGAAGTGTGTTCCAAGCTTCTACTACTCTTTCAGTGAAATAATTTTTTCTAATGTTGTTCTTGATTTTTCTCCCAACTAACCTCAGATTTTGCCCCCTTGTTCTTGTGTTCAGTTTCTTATGAATAACCCTTCCCTCCTGAACTTTATTCAGTCCTTTAACATATTTAAAGGTTTCAATCATGTCCCCCTTTCTCTTCTTTCCTCCAGACTATACATATTAAGAACTCGGAGTCTCTTGATAAGTTCTATGCTTTAGACCTTCCACCATTTTTGTAGCTCTTCTTTGGACCCGTTCTATTTTAGCAATATCCTTTTGCAGGTGAGGTCTCCAGAATTGAACACAGTATTCCAGATGTGGTCTCACTAGAGCTCTATACAGAGGGATCACAATCTCCCTCTTTCTGCTTCTTATACCTCTAGCTATGCAGCCAAGCATACGATTTGCTTTCCCCACCGCCTGGCTGCATTGGTTACTCATTTTGAGGCTGTCAGAGATGACTACTCCCAAATCCTTCTCTTCTGAGGTCTTTGTTAGCACAGAACTGCCAATACGATACTCAGATAGAGGGTTTCTTCTCCCCAAGTGCATTATTTTACATTTGGAAACATTGAACTGCAGTTTCCATTGTTTTGACCACTTATCTAATAAAGATAAATCATTCTCCATATTACAGACACCTCCTGGAACATCAACCCTATTACACACTTTTGTGTCATCAGCAAACAAGCAAACCTTCCCTACCAAGCCATCCCTTATGTCACTTACAAACATGTTAAACAGAACAGGACCCAGAACAGATCCTTGTGGCACCCCACTTGTAACCAGCGTCTGCTCAGAATACACTCCATTAACAACAACCCTCTGGTATCTATCCTTCAGCCAACTGCAGATCCACTGAACTATCCAGGGGTTAAGTCCAATTCTTGATAACTTATCTATCAGCTCTTTATGGGGAACTGTATCTAAAGCTTTACTGAAATCCAGGTAGGCGATATCCACAGCACCACCTTCATCCAGCACTTTAGTTACATAGTCAAAGAAATCAATGAGATTAGTCTGACATGATCGGCCCTCAGTAAAGCCATGCTGGTTTGGGTCCATCAAGTTGTAGTGGCTATAGTGACCTGTGGAGATACAGAATAGTTTCTTTTAAAGTGGTTGGTGCACTACTGCAAGTGTCATCTAGGCAGGGCAGGCTGTGGCTGAAGGTAGTTCCTCAGAGACAACACGTAGCATGGTATGGAAGGTTGCATAACCTATAGTCAATCTGGCACAACCCAACCTGGTGGAAACTCCTGCATAAGTTCTCCAATCCTGGTTTCAGAACATGCTTCTTATAAAACTGTTGTACTATAACGTCTGTCTTCCCTACGAGCTCCCCTTAGGTGTATGTTTCAGTTACTAAAATTTGGAAATGTTTGTTAATATGCCCTGGACTGGCCATGCTATATAACTGATATCTAGATTTACTGATAAAATTAGTTATACAGTAACTTCCTTCAAGAGTTTTATGAGTCTATGACCATTCCAAGGGTTTAGGAATTAGGATCCTTCTCCCAGGGCCTGATTCATTGATTGAAACCAGGCTTATAACAGATGTGTGTGAGCAAGCAGTCTTATGAAGACAAACCCTGAACATACCTGAAGATAACCTTTAAGTGATGACGTTTAATGATAGTACATCTCATAATCCAGAAAAAATAATGCCGTGTTTATAGAGTTCCTGAATGTTCTGGATTATCAGATTCTTCTGATATTTCTACTATATCATAATTATGCCAATATTACCTCAGATGCCTTGTACTAATGTAAACCATTTAATGCCATCTGAATTTACAATGAACACAAGAAAATGATATAGCAATTTCATTTATTTTTCATTTTTTAAAGTATAATTCTGCCTATTATACAATGCACATTATCACTTACTGAAGTGTTTTATTGCACTAATTTAATACAATCAACTGTAAACGGGCTGCAGCCCACACGGTATTTATATTATAATTAGGCATTTCCTGGAATTAGTTGGAAAAAATTTGGGAGTACCTACACTCGAAAACTGTTCTGTAGAGCAAAATGCAAATGACCACGCTTTCTTTTTATTGTGCTAATAGGTGAGCATCTGCTTTGGAATTGTAACAAAAAACTATTATACAGTTTACCTTTCATTCCGTCTCATTTTATATTCTATTCAAGCTGAAACTAAGACTGGAGCAACAGAAATTTTACTTAGTATTGTCACATAGAACGATTCTGCTCTTTGGATTTGTGTGGAAAAATGAACCATTATAATAATAATAATAAAAAAAATGGTTGTCAATTAATCTTAGAGAGAGATGTTTATTCCACATAGTCTCCGGAGATCCTCCAGTTGGACAGGAGCAGGCAAAATGGATGGATGGAGATGACAATATTACAAATTAGCTGTAGCTTCAGATATATTCCTTCACGATACGGTACCTCTGTCATATACAGACAAAGCCTCATCAGGTCAATATTAGAACTAATGATGTCACTGTTTGTTGTTTTTGAAAAAGAGCTGCTGGTCATGAGCTGGTAACATTTATTTTGAGAAAATAATTAGGCATATGCTAAAAAAATATACGTTCATCATGGGCTGGGGATGGGCTATAGGGAAGGCACATACTTCTACCACCTTGGGGACCTTGGAGGCCTAGAGGGCTGTTTTTATCTATTTATGTACGGTATCTACAGTTTGTCTATCTGTCTACAGTTTCTCTTCAATGTGTACACTTATCTATCTAGCTAGGCATTCATGACCTAGGGACCCACACTGAGGAAGAAAAGAAGACCCGTAAAGACACCCACCTCTCTGGAAAACATGAAACTCTGATGACTTTTAAGTCTTAGAGAGTCACTGGTGTGGATAACTTCATGATTCCCATAGAGATGGGACAGGGCCACATCAGCTCTGGCTAACTCTCCTAATGATAGCTGCCATAGGGAGACAGGGGGTGTCTTGGGTCCCTTTCTGCCCTTATGTATATATTCTCTGTTGTGGTGCTTTAACCGAGGTCTCTGTGCTGTGTGTATTGACCTCAGAATCCTCCACCTAATCTAATCTGCCTTGCCCACAGGTAGAGTTCAATTTTAGATAGGTGGTGGTAAAAAAATAAAGTGGCTATATTGGTTCATTGCTTGAGGCAGTATCCAAAGTGGAGCTTGATTTCTTATATTATCTACCATAAGTAAAGACAAAGAGGGTCATTTATTATACTGAAATACGCCTATAATAGACGTCTCTCAGGCGCAGATGGCGGCGCAACAGTTAGTTATCTGCAACTTCGCTCCGGTCATGCCAGGTCTAAAATTGTGGGCGCGGCGTGGGCAGGGAAAGGAACAGGCCGACATCTCATTCCTAATTTTTTACGTCTCTTTTAGGAGTAGAAAATGGTCTAAGTGTCTGCAAGGAAGCTGTCTTACATTTAGAACTATGTTATGGAGAGGCCTGTTCATGGCATTTACATGGCAGTAAATTGGCAGCTGCATATGCAAATGAGTGTGATATCACAGCATTCCATGACATCACAATGATGGCTCTTGTATAACAACATTAGACCCTATTGTGGCTGCTAATTCCTTTGGAGGAGGGTGACCTGTGTGCTCAGAGGCTACAGCAAGCATGTAAGTAAGTTCCCTACTTCCCTTTATGCTCACGAGACACACTGGGGGACTTATTATTGGTAATAGATAGATAAGAGGTTTTGATTCAAAGAAATAGACCCTTGTGGCAAGTTATTGGCCCGAAAGGCATCTCCAAATGTATTTTTTCTCCTAGAGCTTTGGTGCCCACCACCTTTGGGCCTACTGGAGGATCATCTGGTACTGTGGTGGGCCAGTCCAATACCAAGTAAGTAAAATAAATAATTAATACACAGATATATTGGGGTCTCTAAAGGAAGAGACCCTCTTTGTAGGCACTCTTCACTGCAGTTAATAGATGAGAGTACTTAATGGAGGGCCTTATCAAAGAACTCTAATGCCCTAATAGGGTATTTATCAATGAGCTTTCTAAACTTTACTTAATCTTTGAAGGAAATCTGCAAGCTCCAAAACAACCCTCAAACTAGAGTAGGTGGTGTATAGTATAAGCGGTGTCGAGTCCAATTATGTAATTTTTATCTCTGTACTCATTTGTATTCTGATGCTGTGCTCCCACAAACCAGCAGTAAAATGCATTGAGGAGAGTCCTTTTTGAGTCCTCTCTAGCGATGAGCGAGCATGCTCGGCCGAGCATGCTCGAGTGCCATTTTTGCGTATTTGCGTACGCATTTTAAAATTCGTACGCTAATCATACGCATATTTTAATCTATACGCAAATGCGTACGAATAGCGTACGAATAGCGTCCAAATCAATTTGTACGCTATTCGTACGCATTTGCGTATAGATTAAAATATGCGTATGATTAGCGTACAAATTTTAAAATGCGTACGCAAATACGCAAAAATGGCACTCGAGCATGCTCGGCCGAGCATGCTCGCTCATCTCTAGTCCTCTCCATTATGTGAATGAGCAAAGGAGTCCTGTTAATGCATTTTACTGCTGGTTTGTTGGAGCACAGTGTCAGAATCCAAGTGAATATGAAGATAAAAATTACATAACTGGACTCGGCATCATTTACACTACACACCGCTTATTTTAGTTTGCGGATGTTTCGGAACTGACAAATTCCATTTAAAGGATACTTTTCAGCACAGTGAACAGAGTGGATAAGAAACTATAGTATGTGTAAAAAAAAGATACAAAATTTTTTATATATACTGTACATTTCATTGATCTATATTATTTACTTGAATAAAAAGAAAACGCATGTAATATAATGACACTATGATTAAATTATACTATTAAACATGCACTTACCAACTTTGTAGTGTACACAACCTTCCAGGTCCCCCACAGATACCCAGCCTTGTTTCTTTTCTACTTCTGGATCATTCCGTAGGATTTTGTTTCTCAACCATGATAAGTAATAAACCCGCAATTTGTTCTTCTTGCCTTAAGATACAAAAATAGACACTTATTTTAGCTGTCCAGAAAAGATAATAGGTAGTATGTACAGCAGGTGTTCGTGACACATTATCATTGCAGGTTTCATCTTTCCATGTTGGTTTCCTTCCTTAAAAAAAACATGCTTTTAAGTTTAATGGCCTGACTGAGTATGTGTGCCTTTTGTAGGGAATGAAGAATTAAAGCGGTTGTTGGCTGATTGGATTTAAAAAAAAAATCTAAAGGCTCAGAACAGTGTAAAATAATAAATTAAGTCATACCCAACCGATCCCCGCTACTCTCGTTCTAACTCGTCAGTCCTCTGCCAGTCAGTATTTCTTGACAAACAGGAAATTACCGCTCAGCCAATCACTGGCCGCAGCAGTGACATGAGCAGTCATTCTTTATGTTTAAAGAGGGACCAGGAAGAAGAGACCACTGGGGGCTCGGAAGCATCAGAAGAAGAAAATCAGGGAATGGTGAGATGAGTATGACTTCTTTTATTATTTTACACTGTTCTGTTGATATATTTATTTATTTTTTTAAGAAAATTAAGTTGTTAATAGCCCAATGTTCACTGTTGGTAAAGTTCTGTATCTTAACAGACCTATCTCCTGAGGAAATCCTTTCTCTTACAGGGACATATTCTGGTTTCTTTGATTCTAACTAGTGTTGAGAGAACTTCTGTTTCAAGTTTGGAATACAAGGCTCGGGTTATCTAAGAATTCCGTTATGGATCCGCTACCACGGACCATAAGTTATGGTTTGCATACTAAGGACCAGTAGGTGCTCTGTATGCTGCTATGTGCTTGCGGGAGGACACTAGAAGCAATGATCTCAGAGGAGAATGTCTCCATTATAAAGCCTGTGATGGATTTTATTCTCATGGATGCCTTTAGGTCTATAGCAATCTATGGATTTCATATTATGGATCCATGCAACACAGGTCTATAATACGTTATCTGCATGTTATCTTATTCCTTTTAAAGATTTCCCTGTATGGCAAATATCCTATCATTTCTATACATTTGAACATTGTCAGGAGCAGGGGTGTAACTCCCATAGCGGCAGACCATGCAACTGCTATGGGGCCCAGGGCAAGAGGAGGCCCAGGCTTAGTTGGGATTATCTCCTCTTCGACTGGAGGTGAAAACATGGTCAGGACTCTATCCTCTAAAGAAACAGCTTTTAGCAAATGAGGCACTGGAAAAATGGGCCAAGAGTCATTGAAAAGGGTTTAGGCAGAAACCCTTCTGTCCTGTGCGGGGGGCCTGCTTTGATCCTTGCTATGGGCCCTTAGTTCTCTATGTATGCCACTGGTCAGGAGACTGGACTTTACTGGGTAATGCCAGATAGAAATACGTTCAATCGCCCGACTATGCAGAAGCATTAAATACTTACGCAGTTATTAATGACATTATAATTAGAGATGAGCGAATCTATTTGCAGATTCATTCTGAATCTCCAATATTTTTAGGCACCGAATCGAACCCAAATCTTTTCTGGTTCGATTCAGACAAATATTGTAAAACGGCGCCCAACACATAATCAATCGATACTGTTCTGTCACCATCAGGCAGGCGGTAAATGCGGTTATATACCAATTTCCAGGGCAATTGGAGCGACTTTGGTTCGGAATGAATAGATTCAGACCCAAACCAAACTTTGTGCAAAATTCGTCGGATCCAAAGCGAAACGAATCTTAGAAGATTCACTCATCTCTAATTATAATTATGAGTGAAGAGCTAATATAAGGATGTGAAAATTCCAGTGATATGAGAAACAGTGTGTAAACTCCACTTGTGAAGACTTGTGGTGCCATCACCTACCTGAAATGGTGATGAGAATATTCAGTCCTTCCAGAACATCCATTTGGTAGAAGCGTCTTCTGCTTATAAGGGAATAGACTCTGCCTTGGCCACTCCTGTCCAGGAACCATAGGCCATGCTCTGTTCCCACCAACAAATTCACACCTGCAATAAGAGGGCTAAATGTACATGAGGCATGTCACACAAAGTACCACAGAACCCACACGGGCATCATCATGTATATACCAGCAACTAAATGGCATAGGAGTCTTTTAGAGGGCACAATGACAGCACTGTTCTCAATTAGGGAGAGAAATGCTCCAGGATGTTTAGTAATTTCTCCCATTTTGATAATTTCAGTATAATTCATATGATTTTACTGCAGTAAGTGTATGATTTTCTTTCCCGAATAGCTTAAGTATGACTTAGGCAACTCATTTTCTCTGTATGAATCAACTGAATAATTAGGGTGTTTTCACAGGGTGGGAAAAAACTACCACAAAATACAAAGGTGTGGATTTTTACAAAGTTATGGTTACTGCAGATTTTTAAACATGGATTAAAATGAGGATTTTTATTCTGCTGTAGAAAACAAGGCAGGTATTGACACTTTTCAACTATTTTCAACTATATTTTCTGGTGTATTTTTTCCTATACACACAGAGGAGGAACCCTTAAGCTACATTCAGCTACATGTTTGCCGTGTTGCAGCCGCATCTCCGACCCATCCCCATTATAGTGAATGGGGCTGGAGTGAACTTCCGGCAGCACTTCCGGCGGTAGTGCAGTTCCGGCAGGCTGTTCCCCTGCTGGAACAGCCTGCCGGACTATCCTAAAGCTAATGTGAAAGAAGCCTTAGTGGTCCATAGCAACCAATCAGAGCTCAGCTTTCAGTTCCTACAGGGCTCTGAAAAAATGAAAGCTGAGCTATGACTGGTTGCTATGGATAACTAAGACAGATTTACTATTAGGCAGTTTGATTTGGAGATATTGGAGATGGGCTACTTTTTGTGGGCCACCCTGTAAATTACATTTTGTAAAGGATTAGACCTAGATGGACAAACAAGCTGATTCCACCACAGGCTGAGAAATGCAGCTACAGCTAAAATGAAAGATAATGTGCTAATATACATGATTATTGATGCCCCGAGAAACCTTTGTTAAAGATTAAGATTTTCTAGGAGCCTTCTAGGAGGAAGTCTTCTGAAACTGTTTACATGGGGTACTTTGATGGTGCTGTTATTTCTGTTCTTATTACCTATATGAGTTAATTTGTTATAGGCTCTTTTTTAAACTGTTTTACCACACTCCTTTTATAGTAAGCTCTTGTAAGGGTTCAGATTTTTTTTTTATTGAATACTTAGAAATCATTCACTTATTGTATATTTGTCATATATTGTTGATATAAGTTAATTTCAACAATTCAGAAAATGAATTGTGTACATCTTACTATTTAGATAATCCTTGTGTTCTCTGTAAATGTACTTAAAACGCAGAATGGCTTCAAATAAAAAGAATCTCATGGTTATTATATTTTCAATGAATAAATAGCTGCTGTACATTATGTATAGTCCTGATGACCTTCAGTTTGGTAATAATATTCAGCCCCAGTGAAACAAATATTGACTTTGTGTTTGTTCTTATAACTTGCTGCCTCAAAATGTATCAATAATTCCACGGAAAATAGGTAGAACCAGCTATGTGAACATATTTGTAAGACATTTGGAAAGATTTAAGTTCAGTAGAATGGGTAAGACATAGTCCTAATGAAATCCACCTATCAAAGGATGGTCACAAGATGTCTTGGTCTAACGACACATTCTCAATGTTTCCGTTTCCATCTAAAATTAAAGGGTTATTCACATCTAGAACATTTATGGCATATCCACATAATTTGCCATAAATGTCCAGCAGGTGTAGATCCCTCCTCTTGGAATTGCTCCTTTGTCTACAATGGAGACCCTGTCACTTGGCTATTTTCGGCAGTGCTATTGAAGTGAATAAAGAGGCCATGGCCAGCTCTCCATTCCCGGCTGAGCACGATGGGTTCCCGTTCTGGACATAGGAGCTGGTTCCAGAGATAGGACCTGTACCCTATCGGACACATGGCATACCCTGCGGATATGTCATTAATGTCCAAGATGGAGCAACTCCTTGTAGTAGTTTATCTGTCAACGCAGTGTTGACAGATTTCAATAGCAACCGACAGAAAGCTGAATGAAGCACTCACTTTGAACAGTATTAATGACATATGGACAACACACTACTGCGGTTTTCTTCATATGCGGAAAACTCTGCTGTTCTACATTGAAATCACTGTAAATGGTTGTTTATTGCACCATATAACTTTTGTGCAAAACATATCTTTCTTACATTTACACAGTTGTGAATCGACACATAAATATCAATTTCCAGTTTCCTTTAGCTAAACCAATAAAAGCCCAGAGAAACATTTTGAGGAGCAAGAAAGATGGTAATGTGTGTGCAATCTCCTACTGAGAGTGACATTTGAAGGAGACAGCAAATGGAGATGGGCCTTAAATAGTCATTTACAAAAACCAAAAATATATTTATATTGCTAAATGTGTAATCCCATAAACTCACCCCATAGAGCAGCGCAGAGGATCTCAGAATTGAATTTCTTTTTATACTTGCGAATCTCAGGGCTGTCACTTTGAGGTCGAATATTTGTTGGATTAACATTGACAACCGATCCTTTCCTAGCATTTTCTCTGCGGAAAGGCTCAACTTTTGTGCCACTAGCTAAATGTAAAGAACAAGGGCACGTTAGATATGAATATGACTTTAAAAACACCTAAACACTTAAACATTGTGCATGCAGAAACTTTTTTAAGGCAAGACAAAGTACTAATTAAGAAAAATATTAAGATTAAGGAACAAATAGAACATATATACAGTGGAGGAAATAAGTATTTGATCCCCCACTGACTTTAAAAGTTTTAATACTAAAAAATAAATGAAACGTCTCATAATTTTATGCCAGCTTTATTTTAACAGTGCCACATAGAATATCAAAAGAAAAACGGAGAAAATTACATGAAATGAGAAATAAAAAATAATTTGCATTTCTTTGAGGGAAATAAGTATTTGATCCCCTAGTAAAACCATGACTAATGTTGGCTCCCACAGACCACTGACACACCCTAATCACAGTGAAGTCGTTACCTGGATGAGAGACACCTGTCCCAAATTGTCACCTGTATAAAAGGCCACCTGCCAACAGTCTCAGTGACACTCCAACATTTCCACCATGGGCAAGACTAAAGAGCTGTCTAAAGATGTCAGGGACAAAATTGTTGACCTACACAAGGCTGGAATGGGCTACAAAGCCATAAGTAAGAAGCTGGATGAGAAGGTGACAACTGTTGGTGCAATTATTCGGAAGTGGAAGAAGTACAACATTACTGTCAATCGACCCAGGCCTGGAGCTCCATGCAAGATATCACCTCGTGGAGTCTCATTGATCATGAGAAAGGCTAAAAATCAGCCAAGAACTACACGGGAGGAGCTGAGTAATGATCTCAAGGCAGCTGGGACCAGAGTCACCAAAAAAACCATTGGTAATACACTGAGACGTAATGGTTTAAAATCCTGCAGTGCACGCAAGGTTCCTCTGCTCAAGAAGGCTCACGTCCAGGCCCGCCTCAAGTTTGCCAATGAACATATTAATGACTCCGAGAGAGACTGGGAGAAGGTGCTGTGGTCAGATGAGACCAAAATTGAGCTCTTTGGTCTCAACTCAACTCGACCTGTGTTTGGAGGAAGAAAAATACAGAATATGACCCTAAGAATACCATCCCCACCGTCAAGCATGGTGGTGGAAGTATTATGTTTTGGGGGTGTTTTTCTTCTAAGGGCACAGGCCAACTTCACCGCATTGACGGGAAGATGAACGGGGCCATGTATCGCAAAATCCTGGGTGACAACCTCCTTGCCTCCGCCAGGGCACTGAAAATGGGTCGTGGATGGGTCTTTCAGCACAACAACGACCCAAAACATACAGCCAAGGAAACAAAGGAGTGGCTCCATAAGAAGCATATCAAGGTCATGGAATGGCCTAGCCAGTCTCCTGACCTCAATCCCATCGAAAATCTATGGAGAGAGCTGAAGCTTCGCGTTTCCAAATGCATGCCTAAAAACCTTAAGGATATGGAGATGATTTGCAGAGAGGAGTGGGCCAAAATTACTCCTGAAGTGTGTGCAAACCTTATAAAAAACTATAAGAAACGTCTGACTGCTGTGCTTGCCAACAAGGGTTTTGCCACCAAGTATTAAATGATGTTTTCCTAGGGGATCAAATACTTATTTCCCTCAAAGAAATGAAAATTATTTTTTATTTCTCATTTCATGTAATTTTCTCTGTTTTTCTTTTGATATTCTATGTGGCACTGTTAAAATAAAGCTGGCATAAGATTATGAGACGTTTCATTTATTTTTTAGTATTAAAACTTTAAAAGTCAGTGGGGGATCAAATACGTATTTCCTCCACTGTATATATGATTGCAAAAAACGGACAGCACCTCCTACAGGTGAGAGTCAGGTGCAAGCTACCTGCTGGCTAATTAAATACGAAACAGAAAATGGCAGCAGCACTAGATAAGCCATGACACATAAAATGAATATGAAATGAACATATGAAGAAGTAAAAAAGCATAACTGCTATGTAGTATATAAAGTGGAAGCTCTTAGCGCATATAAATGATCATAAATATGTCGGGCTCATCCACCAACGATCAAGGTGGCTTCCAATCGGATGAGTCCTACACTAACACTGACCTGCATCCTACACAAACCGGCAGGCCCAATATCAGGAGAACACCATACCTGGTCAGAAGCTGCACCAGTGTGAACAGGAGTGCTAAATTCCCAGAGGAGGCCAGTCCTCCTCTATATATACATAAGGACAAAGAACGGACAGCACCTCCTACAGGTGAGAGTCAGGTGCAAGCTACCTGCTTGGCTAATTAAATACTAAACAGAAAATGGCAGCAGCACTAGATAAGCCATGACACATAAAATGAACATGAAATGAACATATGAAGAAGTAAAAAAGCATAACTGCTATGTAGTATATAAAGTGGAAGCTCTTAGCGCATATAAATGATCATAAATATGTCGGGCTCCTGATATGGGCCTGCCGGTTTGTGTAGGATGCAGGTCAGTGTTAGTGTAGGACTCATCTGATTGGAAGCCACCTTGATCGTTGGTGGATGAGCCCGACATATTTATGGATGCTGAAAAGTGAATAATGAACTTGAATGTTACTATCTTGTGTTGGATGGAAAAAATAAAAGTTGTTTGGACTTTTAACCCCCGTAATATGTGAGTCTGTCGTTGCTGACCCCACTACAAATGTATATATATATATATATATATATATATATATATATATATATATAGGGCCGGCCTTTGGGGTGTGCGACCCGTGCGGTTGCACAGGGCGCTTCACTCCCGGCCAGTTAAGGGGGCGCCCTGCCAGAGCGCCCCCTTAATGGCCCGGCTTGCTCCAGTACAGCGTCTTGTGCCCCCCCTCAGACCTCAGATTCAGCCCACCCAGCCACTTTAAAAAAACATACTTACCTGTCCCCTGCCGCTGCCATCAGGTTCCGCGCTCCACTGTCTTCCCTGCCGGCGCGCACTATGACCTTGATCTGAGGTCTGATGGGGCACAAGACGCTGATCTGAGGTCTGATGGGGGCACCAGACGCTGACCTGAGGTCTGATGGGGGCACAAGACGCTGACCTGAGGTCTGAATGGGGCACAAGACGCTGATCTGAGGTCTGATGGGGCAGAAGACGCTGATCTGAGGTCTGATGGGGCAAGCGCTGATCTGAGGTTGATGGGGGCACAAGACGCTGATCTGAGGTCTGAAGGGGGACACAAGATGTTGATCTTGAGGTCTGATGGGGCACAAGACGCTGATCTGAGGTCTGATGGGGGCACAAGACGCTGATCTGTGGTAGTACCACATTATCAGTACTAGTGTTATCTGTGATTTTACACAGGACTGCAGGTAACACTACTACATTTTCTATACTCAGAGAGCCATCACTGTGTTACCTCTACAGTTACAAAGGACTGCAGGGGACATCTACTATATTATCTATACACAGATAGTTATCACTCTGTAAGGGGGCCCTCTGAGACTTTATCGCCCAAGGGCCCACCTGAGCCTGGAGCCGGCCCTGGGCTGACGTCACACATGCGCAGAAGGACTCAGAGGGTGGTAGGGGAAAGTTAGCGGCTGCACTTCTGTAAGTAAGTGCCCCCAAACAACGTGATGACTGGGGGGGTGGGGGTGTTAATTGGGAGCGGGACTATATACTTAAGGCCCCATCCATATACTTAAGGCCCCATTCATATACTTAAGGCCCCATCCTTATTTTATATACTTAAGGCCCCATCCTGTATAGGATAATAGAGATGGCAGTCATGGCACACATAACTCACACATGATTAAACACCATTGAGGGGTTTAGTGATGTGAGCTATGTGTGTGTCATCTCCATTATCCCATACAGGAAAATATAGTGACAGTATTAAAAGTCAGACTGTATAGAGCTATAAATACAGTGCAATATATATATCTATACTGTCCTACTCTATATATCTCTGCACTGTATTTATAGCTCTCTATACAGTCCTATATCACTCTATATATCTCTACACTCTATGTATAGCTCTATACTGTATGACGTTAGTACTGTCACTATATTTTTCTGTATGGAATAATGGAGATGGGATGGCACACATACTTCTTTAAGTAATATATATATATATAAATGGGGGGGGGGGGGGAGCGAGAGAAAGTTTCGCACAGGGCGCCATCTACCCTAAGGCCGGCCCTGCATATATATATAAAAATATATATATATATATACAGGCACATTTATTCTTGCAAAATAAAATATCCTGTCTTATGAATATTACTGTCGCCATTTGGCCCTATTCCATCAGTTTTTTGGACCTCAGTTTGAGAGTTGGGCCACAGATGCTATGGCTTATCTCCATCATGAATGTGCATGCCTTATGGGCTGCGGCCAATTGTCCCACAGGGTTCAAAATGTGTAGCTTTTGCCATGAATGACTTTGTGGTTGTAATCAGAATGAACAGTTTTATTATATGTTTGGACTAAAGACCGCACATCATTGACTGTTATCATCTGCAGACCCACATCTTTCTCTAATGTACTCACGGGAACATGTAGGGCTTGTTGGAGGTGAGAATTGCAGCAGCCTTGGGTCGATGAATGCACTAAATGATGAAGTAGAGGATGAGCTATTCTTTGGCAGTGGACTCTCGCCATTTGGCATCTAAGATAATTGTAGAGAAAATATAACATTAAATACAATTATTAGGAGAATTTAAGTGGTTATCTACTGTATGAAAACATTCAAAATGCTGCTTTCAGGCAAGTTCAGTTGATAGTTATCTCAATGACTAGGATTGTCCTCTAGTGGTATATAAATGTAAACTCCAACTTGATTAGCTAATCAATATAATTACGTGGCAGAGCAAGATTCTAATTAATATATTTTATGTCTAATTGCATTTTAAATAGCCACACTAGCCTCAACATGGTTAGTTGAAGCTAATAAAACTAAGAATAGCTATACATTATGATGAGGATTTTGCTAAATAGCTTTCGTGTACAGTACATGTTGGAAGTAAACTGCTGCTACGCAGTGGGAATATATTGGAAATTGGGCACAGTGAGGCTTTAAAGAGGACCTTTCACCTCTCCTGACATGCCTATTTTAATAGCTTCATGCATTCCCCATGTAATAACAATTCTGGAACATCTATTCTTATGGCTCTATGTTGTGCCATTCCTTTATTATTTGCACTAGAAGTTATGAATGAATTGCTATTTGTCTTCAGTAAGGGAACAGAGGGGAGGTAACCAAGTAGGGGTGTGTATCTGCACAGACTGACTCTAGCCAATCAGTGCTGTCATGTTCAGACTCTGCAGGTACACACCCCCAACTTGTTACCTCCCCTCTGTTCCCTTACTGAAGAAAAATAGCAATTCACATATAACTTCTAGTGCAAATAATAAAGGAATGGCACAATATACAGACATAAGGATAGATGCTCCAGAATTGTTATTACACGGGGAATGCATGAAGCTATCAAAACAGGCATGTCAGGATTGGTGAAAGGTCCTCTTTAAATATTGCTATGAATCAAACACGTTTTTGAACTTCAATTTCCTTTTTATGAAATAAACTAGGAGTATCCATACTTAAAGGTGTCCATGCACATTAGATAAACATCAGCTGAACCCAACGATTTTGAGACCAGATGACCATCCAATGAGCAAAGGGTGACCCACATTTCTACTGGAGGCAGACATTGGGGAAAGAAGGGGATAGGACATGTTGGGTTTCAGCATGTCCAATGATTTGCTTTCATGGGAGATAAGTCACCACCAGAGATGTTTTTCAGCAGCTTATTCCTCTTTCCAATGGCTCTTTAAGGTGCATGGTCACATACAGCCATTGCTCCTGACTACCCCATACACATATAGCTACTAAGTTTCAGTATGTATGTTTTTTCAACAGGAGAAAACTGCTGTCAGATACCTCTAGAGGGGGCTTATCTACCATAACAATATAAGGATTGGGTGTTAGAATTCCAAGCACCGTATTTTTTTTCCCCCGACACCAACTTTCAGAGGAGAGTTGCAGTGGCGTAACTAGAAATGACTGGGACCCACAGCAAATTTTTGAACGGGGCTCCTCCACCCCCACTCCTGTGGCTAGTCAAGATTGCTCTTAGAGCAGGCCAGGCAGCAGCAAAGTCCATTTCCTACAGTGTTTGTATATAATGTCATTGTATAATACTGTTCAGGGGGCCCTGATAAAATATTTTAGTCCTCCTCCTGTGTGGGCCCCTTCTGAGTTTGGGCCCCAAAGCATCCGCTTCCCCTGGAGAGTTGGGTGCTCCCCGAAAACATAAAATGTGAATTTGGCTGACAATAGCCTAATGTATACTGACCCATCCCATGTAGGGACCCACTCAATGATTACTTCAGGGTTGACCACCAATGTAGATACAGTTCTATCCACAGAACATTATACATTTTTGGTTGCTAAGAACCCCCACTGCCACTTTCACTACACCTTACATTTTACAACATCTAATGTGTTTGTGTCTAGCAAACACATTAGAGTTAAAGTTAAGTTACACATTAAAGTTGTGTCAAGCAAAGAAAAATTAACTTCTTTAATATTTAATACTACAGAGGCAGAACATGAGTCTTACTGTGTTATGTCAAATAAAAAGTTGTTTCATCATGTTCATTTAAAATTAGGTTTACATCTCGTGCACGACCGTAGTTTTGGTCAGCATCCAGTCTGCACTTTGTGCTGATGGATTTACATCCGTATGTCCGTTCCACTGCCCCGCAAAACAATAAGAACATGTCCTATTATTGTCCATTTTGAGGACAAGAATAGGCATATGAAACATACTGCAGGACCTACGGGAGGGAATATGTAGGATGCAATCAGCTGACCGCAAAAATGGATATGCGCGTGGGCATGAGGCCTTAATGATATTGTACTATATATATTATTACCCTGTAATATGTATTTTTTTGTTATGCCTTTGGTCTTTTAGCAAATTTGGTAATGACTACTAACAACCTATAGATGTCACTATTGTGACAGTTTTTAGTAAAGAGTTTTAGCCTACAACTAAAATAACAATAACAGTATATTAAAGCATGCCAGCAACGTAAGAAACAACTATTCCAAATCTGTGTTTTTGTGTGTAACTTTTATAAATGGTTTATCAGACAAATTATTCTCTGTGTATCTCTTGTGACACTTTTGTGTAGCAAACAGATTTCTGCATTATGTAAATTATTTTTTTTGTTTCCTTATACTCTTACAGTTTTTTATAAAACCAGAAAAAGAGAAAAAAAGAAGAAACATTTATGATCTGTCACCATCAATCACTCTGGTAAAAATTCTATTTAGCCATTTCTTAAGATGGCCATACACATGGGATGGTTGCCAGACAGCTATGACTTCAATTGATGCAATAAGCACATACACTTGAATTGGCTGATTATGTGTACTATCATAGTGAGACCATATGTTGCATGTGTCCAAAGCCCCTCCAATCTGAAAGTAGTTGGTCGGCACTCCTTGTCAGTTCTGGTGCTCTGTGGTACAACACTTGTGTAATTTTTAAAAGAAACCACAACACTCAAAAGTTCAGTAATAATATAGCAGTGCATTTATTCCATCCATAGAGATATTAACATTCTTATTTGGCCAACATTTCGGTCATAACCTGACCTTGTTCACGGCCTGTCAATATAAGGATATAGTACAAAGTATAAGGTGAGTATGTAATGAAAAGCAATAGAGATGAGCGAGTAGTGTTCGATCGAGCCGGTATTCGATCGAATACTACGCTATTCGGCATACTCGATTTCAATCGAGTATAACGGCGATGGCGCACTTAGAATTCGTTTCCCCTCCCACCTTCCCTGGCGCTCTTTTTCCACCAATCAACATGCAGGGGGGGTATGACAGGCCCGCGGAGCACGCTGGCAGCGCGAAAACAGCGTCTACATGGATTGGCTGGAAAAACCATGTGACCTCGAATATTAAAAACTCAGCTCTTCCTGCTCGTTCGCATATGCTGCGTGAACTTAGTCAGGGACAGAGGCTGGAGAAGGGACAGATAGGTTTTAGCTGTTGGACAGGCAGGAGCGTGATTAAAAGCCCTTATCAGGGCTACTATAGTGCAGTACAGTGATAGCTTTACTACAATATACAGCCTGCAGAGAACGGTTGCTGTATTCAGGGATAGCTGCTGGAGTAGGGACAGAGAGAGGCATTAGTGGTGTATTAGGTGCTCTGCTACATACAAAACTATATTTGGCACTACTGTTCTGTGTTCTTTTTGGCTGCAAAACCCTGTTATATACCTAGTGTGTATATGCACCATCTGATCTGGCAGTATACGGCTGTGAATTATTTTTTTTTTTTTAAATATAGTTTATTTGGCTCTAGTGTTCTGGGTTCTGTGTGCCTGCAATACCCTTTTTGTATACCAGGTGTAAATACCCACCGTCTGACCTGTTAGTACACGGCTGTGTACCTAGAAATATAAAAAAAAAAAAAAAGCCTTTTCATTGGCACCTGTACTTTGCGTTCTCTTGCAAAATAATTGTATATACGTAGTGTTCATACACACCGTCTGATCTGTTTGTACACGGCTGTGTACCTAGAAATATAAAAAAAAAAAAGCCTTTTCATTGGCACCTGTACTTTGCGTTCTCTTGCAAAATAATTGTATATACGTAGTGTTCATACACACCGTCTGATCTGTTTGTACACGGCTGTGTACGCTAGAAATATAAAAAAAAAAAAGCCTTTTCATTGGCACCTGTACTTTGCGTTCTCTTGCAAAATAATTGTATATACGTAGTGTTCATACACACCGTCTGATCTGTTTGTACAAGGCTGTGTACCTAGAAATATAAAAAAAAAAAAAAGCCTTTTCATTGGCACCTGTACTTTGCGTTCTCTTGCAAAATAATTGTATATACGTAGTGTTCATACACACCGTCTGATCTGTTTTGTACACGGCTGTGTACCTAGAAATATAAAAAAAAAAAAAAGCCTTTTCATTGGCACCTGTACTTTGCGTTCTCTTGCAAAATAATTGTATATACGTAGTGTTCATACACACCGTCTGATCTGTTTGTACACGGCTGTGTACCTAGAAATATAAAAAAAAAAAGCCTTTTCATTGGCACCTGTACTTTGCGTTCTCTTGCAAAATAATTGTATATACGTAGTGTTCATACACACCGTCTGATCTGTTTGTACACCGGCTGTGTACCTAGAAATATAAAAAAAAAAAGCCTTTTCATTGGCACTGTACTTTGCGTTCTCTTGCCAAAATAATTGTATATACGTAGTGTTCATACACACCGTCTGATCTGTTGCACACGGCTGTGTACCTAGAAAATAAAAAAAAAAAAAGCCTTTTCATTGGCACCTGTATCTTTGCGTTCTTCTGCAAAATAATTGTATATACGTAGTGTTCATACACACCGTCTGAACTGTTAGTACACGGCTGTGAAGGCAAAATATTGTAACGCAAAAAAAATAAAATGCGGAGGGGGGCTAGGGGAATCAGACGTGGACGAGGACGGGGGCGCGGAAATGCTGTTGGTGGCCTTGTTGAAGTCAGTGGGGATACAATGCGTGCTGGTGAGGGTCAGCCAGGATCCCACTCATCCAGAATCCCTGCCTTTATGGGACAGTTAAGCAGGGGGCGGGTTACACCGCTGTTGAGGCCTGAGCAGGTTGAACAGGTGGTGCAATGGATAGCCGATAGCGCTTCCACACAGTTGTCCACCAGCCAGTCATCCACACAGTCTCACTCTGACCCTCCTTCCTCCACACCTGGCAACAGAGTCATCCCACCATTGACCCCTCCCAGGAGCTCTTTTCGGGTCCTTTTTCAGATGTGCCGGAAGAATCCCAGGAGCTAGCACAGGAATTTGTTTGCAGTGATGCCCAACCACTTGAGTATTCGCCATCTGCTGATGTGGACCCTGAACCAGCATCTGTTATCATGAGCGATGATGATGATGAGACGCAGTTGCCATCAAGGGAGGCTGTTGGAATGTCCAGTGGGCAGGAGGAGGAGCAGAGTGAGGAAGTGGAAGAGGAGGTGGTGGATGACGAAATGACCGACCCCACTTGGCCAGGGGTGATGTCCAGCGGGGGAAAGCAGTGGAAAGGTGGTGGTCGGCGCAGCACCGAAAAAGGCAGCAAGAGGCAGAGGGATGTCCCAGAGGCAGAGGGATGTCCACAGGCAGAGGGATGTCCACAGGCAGAGGGATGTCCACAGGCAGAGGACAGTCCAGACAGAGAAGTGAGGCCACAGCCAGCAGGGCCGAAGCTGTTCCCGGCAGCGGCAGTCGAGCGAAGCTCCCCATCGAGGCCTCGTACTTCTGTGGTGTGGAGATTTTTTAATGTTTGTGCGGATGACAAACTGAGCGCGGTTTGCACACTCTGCCACTCAAAACTGAGTAGGGGCTCTGAGAAGAGCAATCTGACCACCTCAGGCATGCGGCGTCACTTGGAAGTCAAGCACTGGCTGAGTGGGAGAGAGCAAACGCAATACAACCTGCGCCCGGTCTTGCTGCCACTGCCTCTTCCCCTTTGTTGTGGTGCTGCCACTGCGGTCCAGACCTCCAGCCAGGACACCTCCACATCTGCCTCTGCCTCGGCTACTTTGGGGCTTTCTCCTTCAGCCTCCCCTTCCCCCGCTCTTCGCCTGCACCTTCACACTCCTCGTCCCAACAACTGTCCATCTCGCAGGGTTCGACCGCAGGCGGAAGTACGCCTCGAGTCACCCCCAAGCCCAAGCTTAAACTGCCACATCTCCAAACTGCTGGCCCTGGAGATGTTGCCGTTTAGGCTTGTGGAGACGCAGGCCTTCCGCGACCTGATGGCGGCTGCCGCACCTCGCTATTCCGTCCCCAGCCGCCACTACTTTTCCCGGAGTGCCGTCCCCGCCCTGCACCAGCACGTGTCGCGTAACATCAGGCGGGCCCTGAGGTACGCAGTCAGCGCAAAGGTCCACTTGACCACCGACTCGTGGACAAGCGCTTGCGGCCAGGGACGATACATCTCTTTGACGGCACACTGGGTGAATGTAGTGGAAGCGGGGACGGGGTCGCAAACAGAGACGGCCTACCTACCACCCCCCGCCCAAGATTGCCAGCATGGGTTCTGATAAACCCCCCTCCTCCTCCTCCTCCTCCTGCCTTAACATCGCCCTCAGCCGCTAGCTGGAAGCGTTGCAGCACTGGCGCGGGGAGACGTCAGCAGGCGGTGCTTAAGCTCATCAGCTTGGGCGACAGGAAGCACAGCGCCCCAGAGGTGAGGGACGCCATATTGCAGCAGACGGAGATGTGGCTGTCGCCGCTGCAGCTAGGACCAGGCATGGTCGTGTGCGATAACGGCCGTAACCTGGTGGCGGCTCTGGAGCTTGCCGAACTCAATCACGTACCATGCCTGGCCCACGTTTTTAATCTGGTAGTCCAAAAATTTCTAAAGACTTACCCCAACCTGGCAGAGCTACTGGTGAAAGTGCGGCGCTTGTGCGCTCACTTTCGGAAGTCAACTGTAGCTGCTGCTAGCTTAAAAAAAACTCCAGCAACGCCTCCATTTGCCTGAACATCGGCTGTTGTGCGACCTGCCGACTCGCTGGAATTCCACCTATTCCATGTTGGCCAGGGTGTGTGAGCAGCAGAGAGCATTGATGGAGTACCAGATTATGAATCCACGCGTGCCTCCAACTCAGCTCCCTCAGTTTGCCAACCACGAGTGGCCATGGATGGCAGACATATGCGATGTACTGCGTATCTTTGAGGAGTCCACCAAGAAGGTCAGCAGCGAGGACGCTATAGTGAGCGTAACCATCCCGCTCCTATGCGTCCTTAAAGAATCGCTCATCGCAATAAGGGAGAACGCATTGCACGCAGAGGAGACGGGGGTAGGAGGAGACGCAACGGAGCTACACAGTCAGACCACACTTTTGTCTGCTTCACGGTGGCAGTTGCAGGAGGAGGAGGAGGATGAGGAGGAGGAGGACGACGTGGAGGTGGCTGTGGAAGAGGAGGAGGATGCTGGCGGCGAGGGTAGCAGTCAGGCTGTGTGCGTCCCATTGGTTCAGCGCGGATGGGGCGGAGAGGAGGCGGAAGAGGAAGAGGAGGAAATGGCAAGTGATCCTTCTGGTGGGGGCAGTGAGGTCATGCCTATTCAGAGTCTGGCACACATGGCTGACTTCATGCTGGGCTGCTTTTCCCGGGACACACGTGTTGTCCGGATAGTGGAGAACAAACTGTACTGGGTCTTCGCACTCCTGGACCCCCGGTATAAAGATAACGTCTCCTCTTTTATTCCGGTAGAGGAGAGGACGAATCGATTGCTGGAATACCAGAGGGAACTCGTGCAGAACATGATGGAGATTTTCCCACCCACCATCGCTGGCGGCAGAGAGGAGAGGGTCTCCCAGAGTCCCACAACATCCATCAGGCCCACAGCCACCAGGGGAACACTCTCCAAGGTGTGGGACACGTTCATGGCACCCCCTCGTGCAACTTCCATCACTGCGGGGCCCGCTATCAGCAGGAGGGACAAGTATCGGCGGATGTTGCGGGAGTACCTGGCAGACCGTACCCCTGTCCTCCCCGATCCCTCGGCGTCCTACACTTACTGGGTCTCCAAGTTGGACACGTGGCTGGAACTGTCCCTGTACGCCTTGGAGGTGCTTGCCTGCCCTGCCGCCAGCGTGCTATCAGAAAGGGTGTTCAGCGCAGCCGGGGGCATTATAACCGATAAGCGCAGCCGCCTGTCAACCGACAGTGCCGACAGGCTGACGCTAATCAAAATGAACAGCAAGTGGATTGACCCGGACTTTGCTTCTCCAACAGTGGAAAGCAGCCAAAAGTGAAGTGCCATCTGTATGAAGTGCCATTTCCTCCTCCACCTCCTCCTCCTCCTTAACCGCCGTAGAATTGCTCCGTAAATAAAAAAAAATTTATATATTTATGGCTCACCTCTTGGGCCTCCACAAAATTTTTAAGAGGTCTCACCTCTTGGGCCTCCACATAATTTTTAAAGAGGTCTCACCTCTTGGGCCTCCACAAATTTTTAAGAGGTCTCACCTCTTGGGCCTCCACATAATTTTTAAGAGGTCTCACCTCTTGGGCCTCCACATAATTTTTAAGAGGTCTCACCTCTTGGGCCTCCACATAATTTTTAAGAGGTCTCACCTCTTGGGCCTCCACAAAATTTTTAAGAGGTCTCACCTCTTGGGCCTCCACATAATTTTTAGAGGTCTCACCTCTTGGGCCTCCACATAATTTTTAAAGAGGTCTCACCTCTTGGGCCTCCACATAATTTTTTAAGAGGTCTCACCTCTTGGGCCTCCACATAATTTTTAAGAGGTCTCACCTCTTGGCCTCCACATAAATTTTTAAGAGGTCTCACCTCTTGGGCCTCCACATAATTTTTTAAGAGGTCTCACCTCTTGGGCCTCCACATAATTTTTTAAGAGGTCTCACCTCTTGGGCCTCCACATAATTTTTAAGAGGTCTCACCTCTTGGGCCTCCACATAATTTTTAAGAGGTCTCACCTCTTGGGCCTCCACATAATTTTTAAGAGGTCTCACCTCTTGGGCCTCCACATAATTTTTAAGAGGTCTCACCTCTTGGGCCTCCACATAATTTTTAAGAGGTCTCACCTCTTGGGCCTCCACATAATTTTAAGAGGGTCTCACCTCTTGGGCCTCCACATAATTTTTAAGAGGTCTCACCTCTTGGGCCTCCACATAATTTTTAAGAGGTCTCACCTC